>JANHFM010008231.1:154220-164319 GCA_032468115.1 Grayia smithii
GCCAATCCTTTCTCTTTCTCTCTCTCTCTCTCTCTCTCTCTCTCTCTCTCTCTCTCTCTCTGTGTGTGTGTGTGTCTGTGTGTGACTGTGTATGTGTATATATATTTATTTATTACATGGGAGGAAATCATAGTTAGTAGAATAAATTCAATTTTATACCTCAGTAAACTCTGTAAGAAATCTAGACTGTTTCTGTTATTATATTGCTTACCTAATCTGTTAAATTAAATCAGCAACAAATTGGCTTTCTGTTTTTCTTTAAATTAGATAACAAAGGGGGGAAAAATACTCAATAATGATTTTATAAAGAAGAATTGGACTTGCACCAAATTTTTGTTTCCCTTTATTTTAGAATTTTATTTTCACTATTAAAATTTGTAATCAAACCTACAAGTACGTATATACCAAATTAAGTTGCTATCTAAAATGTATGAAGACCAACTTACATGTTTGTGTACTATTTTTGTAATAAATTCTCATTATATTTGGCATAAAATTCCATTTGAAAAGTATCTCTTTAAAAATATGATTCGCTCTCTAACATTCAAGATGGCAGGCTTCCTGAAGTCAGCTGGGGTTGACAAATCTCTTAAATATTGCATCTAATCTTTTTTAATATTATAAGCTAAACCTCAAACCACTTGTTTTATTCCGTAACTAAAATGCGAGAAGAAGCTACAGCCACAACCTTATATATTCTTTCCTTTAAACAAGACTCATTACCACAGTGGGAAATTTTCTTCCTAACATTTGTTCCACTTCGTTGCAGGGACTGGTTGCTTGTAGTGCACTTTGCCTAGCAAAGTCATCAATGCATGATGAATGAAGAGTTTGTTGTTAAACCAGCTTTTGCAGAGGCACTGTTTTGTGGCTGAGAAAATGTGTGAGTGGTCCAAGGTCAGTCACTTGGCTTCTCCGCCTAAAGGAGGATTAGAATCTGTGTTTTCCTGTTCTTATTCCAGCACTTAAACTACTACACCACATTGTCTCTTGCAAGGGCAGTGGGAACTATTCCCAAGAAAACACACAACAATTCTTCAGTAGTTGTAAGTAGTCTAGGACAACTATCTGAACTATGTAATCGTAATTGCCCCGATGTATACATGAACTCTAAACAATCAAAATACCACTAGCATTTTAAATATGTCCTGTAAATATCCTTAAAGAAATAAACAAAAACTAATTTCAAAACAATATATTTTGAGCCTGAACTTACAACAAACAGATCTTGCTTAGGGCATATGGGAAGGCGGGGAAAATGCAATATTTTAATTATTATGATATTAATTGCTGAATGAAATATGAGAAGAAAGCATGCACATTTGTCAAAGTAGAATGAAAGATCATAAAATATACAATCCACAATGTCATGTCTCATACAAAAAGAAATCTTGTAGAATGTAAGTGGAAGCTCTTAAATATATTCTTCAATACCCTTTTCAGGAGATATCTTTATTTGCACTACACTTTATAACACAATTTTAATATTATTAAGTTTGGCAATTACTATTTCTCCTTTCTTATAATTAGGAAAAAAAAACTTGCAAGTTGCCAAGTCGTGTTAAAATAACAACACTATATTGTTGCTATGGAACCAATGGCTGGGTTTGTTTATGACATGTTTTAAACTCAACAGCATTATAATTAATTTAAGTTTAGTAGAATTAAATAGACAAGATGACCTGATACCTAGTGGTCTTAATCAACAGAGGATGAAGATGAGGCACCACACCTTTGAAAAATCCATTAATCAAAACAAATTACAGTATATGAAGAACATCAAAGCCAGAGCCTGCGTGCATTCAAATAATCATAGGGAAGAGGAATATAGCTGCCATGGCGTAGGAGGAAGGAAAATTGGGAGTAGCACTGGAGGAACCAGCAGCAACAGCAGGAAAAATACAGGTAAGCGTAGCAAACAAAAGGGATGGCAGGGGGTGTATAGATGAAAACTCCGAATTTACTGTGCTATACAGACTGAAGACCAAGAAGTCACCAGAGATGGACATGCAGTACTGCCAAAATGATTCACAAGTGATTCAGACCTTGTACTTGTGCAACCCCTCCCTGCTAAAATATATCCTCCATTTGTTCAGGCTTCCAGCATGCCTGGAAGAGAAGATGCTGCTTGTTTAAAAATTAGATTAACTTTAGTAAATGAATTCCTTAAAGCAGATGATTCTGAGCCTGGGAAACAACCAACTGGCTTAGTAAACATCAATGCGGAGCTGCACTTGCAGGTCAAAGCACCTTCCCTAAATTATTTTTGAAGTGTGCACAGCCATAGCAATCCTAAATGTTGACAGATGGGTGCTTGTTTTATTAAAAGCAGAATGATCTTGCTACCATTAGTGGCAAGGGGCAGGGGTGCCTGCAAGCCATCCAAAGTCAAATCGGTGGTCAGAACCACACAGTAAAAGCCTTGCTTCTTTTTTTTCTGCATATGTCATGAAATTCACATAAAAAAAAGGTTGGGGTTTTGATTCTACAGTCATGGTCACCATCTTGAAAGTAAGCATCTTAATTATTTCTTTAGTGGTTTATCTTTGGGTTTAAGGCAGACGTATCTTATGCAATTCCCCAAACAAAGGAACAGATTTACGACCAACTATCTACATAGCTTGTGGCTGTCACAGAAAGCCGCCTCTTGCTGGGGTTTTGTTTTATTTTCCTGGCAGATCAAAGCTTCGTTTCCACTAACCATCAGTCACCCAGTCTCTCTATCTTCACTGCTGATGTGATGGCAGATGACTCAACTCATGAATTCTGAAAGAACTGTCCTCTTTCCTCATTAACACTTTTGGCTGAAGAAGCCATCCAATGCATTTGATTCATGAACGGTCAAGTCAAAATAGTCTCTACAGTACAGTTGTTCCCAACACAGCTTCTTCTCCAGACTCGAAGAAATTTTGATGATGGCCAATTCCCTAACTTTCTTGGAATGGACCTATTAATGTATCCGTATGCGTGCAGACATGCATAACAAACATGCAGAATGGCAATTAAGCTCCATTAAGCACAGTAATATTGTCTACGCTTATTGCTTAATTATAAGCCTATGTTGCTGAGAAGACAACTTAAAATAAGCTGTGGGTTTCCTGGATGCATTTGTCTGGTTAATGAGGAAGAATGCTGCTAACCTGAGAAACAAGCAAGTATCTAAATAAACCAGCAGCGGCTGTTTCGGCTGTTTTGCGAGTCCTGAGCAGCCAAAGATTATAACTAGTACTTTCATGCTTAATTGAAAGCCATGATAAGGCTGCTGTCCATGCAGTCTATAATTAGGTCTTAAATGTTAAGTTTATAGATGGCCCTGAAGTAAAAATGTTGGCAAAGTACTTGGCTTCATGCTGCCCGTTAAACCATAATTCCTGTTTCTGAACCCGGAGCAAAAAAAAAAGAAAAAAAGAATAGGCATTTTCTCCTGAAAGAACCATGCAAATATGCATTCTAAAGGAATAATTTACAGTCGCCTTATATGAAATAGGCCGCATAAAACTTTAATAAACAAAAATAAAATAATTTTAATAAATAAAATAATTTATACAAAATCTGTTACAATACTGAATTCTTTCATGCTCACTCTGACAAAATGGCACTAAAGCATAGTTTTAAATTTTGAACGTTTAAAGTGCTTGATTTATGCAAGTGTTTGTTGTTAAATCTTTTGCATGCATCTCATTTTGTATTTTTTGCTGCCATTGTGTGTTTTCTTTTGTTTTATACTGTCTCTTCTAGATAGCAGGCATTTTCTTTAAAAAAAAGAAAAACAATGAACACAATAAAAAAAATAATTTCTTTGCATTGTTTTTTGCCCGAGATTTCATTTTTATTGTGAAATGAATCAATTGTATATAAACTATTCAATTAAATTCAATTAGACTTCTGAGTTTGCTGCATCAGATATTTTATTTTATTCCTATTTGTCTAACTTCAGTCTTCTGGCAATACTTTTATTTTGCATGTTTTTACCCCCTGCTAAAATGGAAAGTTAGAGTGAGCTGTTTAAGTTGCAATGCTAACACCAGGGTAAAAGTTCCATTGTCGATGAATGAAATTTGTATCTTCCTATTCAGGACTGGGGAAAACATAGAAAACAATAAGCCATTAACACTGAGTTAAAATTATGGAACAGTAGTTAACTCATTTTTCCATAGTTTTATGGAATGATCCATAAAACTGATGATCATAATCAAACCTTTTATTTACAGTATGTATAGAATTCACATTAAGCTTGAATTCTAAACTCAACTAAATAAGAAGGATCAAAGTACAATTTTCAGGTTAAAAAAATCAAAGAAACAAAAACAGGCATAGATTTCCTAAGAATGAAACAATAGGGTTTTTTCCCCCCCAAAAAATGTATGGTTAAAGCCACCAACTAGGATTTTTCAGGCAAATTGTAAACTGCATATCATTATCTAATTTGTGCCATTTGTGGGATTAGTGCATGAGCTTATTATGACTTCTACCAGACATCTGTTTCTGCAGAAATGTTGACTTCTGCAAATTCAGACCTCTAGAAAAAAAAAATCTTGGTTGTTAATTAACACACCAATTTTTACACCCTAAAAATATTATGCACATGTACGGAAAGAGTTTGTGGTTATATTGCCATAATTCCACATTATGAAAATTACACTGCAATATGATTAAAAAAAATACTACGTCAGACTGTAACTGAGGGAAACAAAACCTTCTTTTGGCTCTTACTGTAGAGAACAAGGACTCTAGAAATTGAGTGAAATCAGAGCAAAATTTTTTAAATGTCTTTAATTTAAATGCCAATGCAATTAAAATGAACTTAATAGAGCTGATATAATTCTCAATGTGTATTCGGTATTTTCTTTGCATTCAGAGTACAAATGACAACATAGCAACAAATTTGGGAGAGGGGTCTGATTAATACAGATTTTGAGGCTTCATGTTTTGGTTTCCTGCACAAGGTTAATAGGAAAGTCCTGCACAGGGTTGCTCCATCTTTTAAAATGAAGCTCTCCTGCTTCAACTATTTCACCTTTTGGGCAGCAAGTGTTTAATCAATGAAGATGAAAACGGACAGATGATGACAACAAGAAAAGAGATTTACCTTCTCCACATTGCAGGGTGTGCAAATGCAGATCCTGCTATTCCGTATCTGTTTATACATTACATTGTCTGCCCTTGTGAGTGTGAATTTACAACTAGTACAAGATTCTTCCCTGACAAACTGGACTGACGCAGACACACACAGCTGACAAGCATCCAGCAGAGAGAAAAGAATTGCAAAACACCCCCCCCAAAAAACCCTATCTGAGATAATTCATGAATAAAATGAAACGCAGCCCCTTTTCAAACAGATTTTAGATTTCAAAAATGGAACTGTTCCCAGATGACTGGTTGCGTTTTTAAAATTCAGCTTTCTTCACAGCACCTTTTCTTGAAGAAATTACTGTTACCGTGTAAGCATTTGACTGTAGTAGCTTGCGTTAACATAGTGAGCCTTGCTTAGAAATAACCTGAATGAAATGTATCCCCTAAAGAACTGCCAATCAACATTCACCATCCTGAGCCATCGCTCTCCGTCTGCCTATCGCACAGCGTTATTTCACAGCTATGAAAATATACTTTTCAAAATCCATGCTAAAAGCCAGTGACATAAGGCTAAGCAGAAGTATGTATCTATGTCCCCTTAATCTCAAGGTGTAAAATTCTTGTCAGGGATGCAGATGCTGGTGACATTTCCTGTCACTTGGGACTGAGCGCTCCGCTGATTCAATAAACCTACAAAAGTGCAACAGCCCTTGATGTCAGTTACAAGGTTTTACATACCTACCATGTGAGTGATTCTCAACTTCCCTGGGAATTTATTCAGATGTGTTTGCAGCCCACAACAATTCTTCTGCCCGCCATAAAACTGATACAAAAGCACATCACTTATGAACCTTATGTAACTAGAATAATTTTTTTGTTGTTTTACCTGAAAAGAAAATTTATTCTGGTTTCTTTCTCCCAGCTCTTAGTTTTGAATTGAAAAGATAATACCTGCTATTTTCTTTCCGTGCTCAAAGTATACCTCAAAAATCCTAACTTAATTGCTAATCAAGAAACTGCCTGAGCTTGCTATAACTATGTTTGCTTTCTAATTATGAATTGACCAATTATTTTAGTTGTTCAAGGACAGATTATTGTTTCTTTAAAGGCAGGTCATCATATTCTGCCAACCTCCTGATACTAAGTTCTATACCATACTAAGGATCTATTAAAGGAATTCCGTTCTAATTTATTAATTAATGTGTGGAAATATTTATGTAGTTTTTAAAAAATCTTGGCACCCTGAATCTTCAATGTAAGAAATTCTTCATCAAATTCTGCAGGACTGAATTAGTGTGCAAAAATTTCAGCACCAAACACCAAGACAGCATATATATCTCCTCTGGACATTAAATTATGTTATTTAAAAGACAGCTTTTAATAACTTATTGCTATTCATCACATCAAAGCATTTTGTATTTATGTATGAGGATTTTCAAATTCTTCATTTTTATGGAAAAATAAAAATGCTTCTACTCTCACACCCAGTATAACTTGAAGTTGAACTTAAATGATATACCACTTTTTTCCTCAGCCAACACATTTTATTCTCTTTGTAAAAAAAAAATATGAAGTCTTCTTGACCACACTTTAATCCTTAGCAAAATATAGTTATGATACTGTATGTTTAAGAACTTAGAGGAGACCTGAGTGAACTTTTTATATCAGCCCTATTTCCATAAGTGAAGTTCTAAAGAGTTATGAAAATATAGGCATTCATTATTCATTCTAGAAAGGTTCATGGTCACAAAACGTATGTGGGATAAACAAAGTTCTTCTGCCATTAATTCCTTTGCAGCCAACTTGGATATCCAGGTGTGCTGTACATAAGTCATGGGTCATGGAGCTACAGATCCATGTACTTGCTCCAAGGCCTACACACCCAAAGGATCCCATCCCCTTAATGTAAATGTTAAAGCACATGGCCAAACAAGCTTGCTTACTTCCCAGGAGCATAACTGACTAATGAGAATGCCCAGAAACTATGTACCAGGTGTGGCTCACCTCCAGCAGAATGCCACCCTGATTATTCCTTTTTCAAAGGCTGACGTACAAACCTCTCTGTGTCCTCCCAATATAATACTTAAAAGGCACTAGAATAATGATTAATGATGCAAAACCATGGGAAATAATTTTCATTTCTGTGGTGTCAAATGTACAAATACGTTGCAGATTTATAGTGAATAAATAATAAAAGTAAGAATTTACAAAATATAAGTCAAGTCGTATTTGGAACCATAGTTTGCAGAAGTTTAGAGTCTCTATCGAAAATGTAGTTTTTGTCCCATTGGACTTCATTTTGCTTAAGTTATTTTTGGAGAAAGTGTGTAGGCCACTGTAGGCAGAGTGATGACATTAGCTTTAGGATGGCACCCAGGTAGATAGTACCAGCAATTCAAAGCACCTTTCCTTCCCAAGGGCTTTTCTTTAATGTGTGTTAAGCCTAAGTAAGGCTTATAGACGGTTTTGTTTTATGGCAAACATTAGTAGTACATCATCCAGTAATTGAATGGCACAATTTCAGAGGGCTTTGGGAGATACATATGGATTCTGAAATTGCATGCAACTCATAGGTTGACTAAGTCTATACTTGAAATTGTAAGGCTCTAGGGAAAAAAATCTTTCATAAATAGACTATTTTCTATAATGATGCCTTTACCAGATTTTATACTATATGTTCCCTCAGTATGATAAAAATGGGATACAGATAGATAGATAGACAGAATAGATGGGATAGATGAATGGATGGATGGATGGATGGATGGATAGATAGATGATAGATAGATAGTTAGAAGAAAGAGAGAGAGAAAGAGAAAGAGAAAGGAAGGAAGGGAGGGAGGGAGGAAAGAAAGGAAGAAAGGAAGAAAGAGAGAGAGAGAAAGAAAAAGAAAGAAAGGAAATCTTTGGGTCAGGATTGTGATCCACTAAGATAATTACTATGCTCTTACTATGCTCTTGAGAAGATAAAGAAGCTCTTACAAATTAGATAAATTATTCTGTGTCTAATCCAGCAAAGGCTATGCTTTAAAGTACGACAACCGTTTTTAGGAATGGGCATGTAATAAAACTACATCAGAAAGCATTTAGTAAGTAAGAAATCTGAGGGATGATTTCCCTTTTTTTAAATGAACACTGTTGTGTACACTGGCCTCCTCTTTAGGTCAAACATTAAAACTTGTCTTGAAAAATAAGACCTAACGACAGTGATTATAAGGTGAACAATATGTTGCTATGGAACATGCCACTGAAGAGAATACAGTAATGGCCTCTCTAGTTAATGTGATTAGAGCCATTATTGACATAATGCCAGGAAGACGCAAAGCCATTAGCATTAGGCTACAGCTCATTCCCAGCCTCTGTTCAAATTTACTATTTGATCCACTATTTTAATTTTCTTCCATCTTATTCAGAGTGGCATTTTGCAAAATGCATAATTAAAAGCTGATGTTATTCTCCGTGCTTCACAAATTAAAAACATGGGCAAATGAAGATTCGTTCCTCAAAAAATATTATTAATAAATCAGAATCCTTTGATGCAGGTATTTCTAGGTACTGCAAGTTAATACTGGGGACACGTTGCTGTGCAACATTTAGATCTACATGCTATATAATATGTACATGAAGCTGCAAGCAGAGTTCACCTAGGGATTAAGATCTCAATATCACTAGAAAGGGGATATCTGCATTTCCTTGCTCTGTCCGAGAAGGCTGTCAAAATCATGAAACATCGTGCAGTGGAAAAAAAAAAAAGCACAGCAAAACAGAAGTGACTGAAAAACAGTTTGGTATAATTGGGGTTCTTTTCTTGGGATGCACAAATCTTGGCTATGGCTAGAAATGACTTGGCTGAAATCTTTAATTCTTTCATACCAGGATTAACACGGTATGCGTCATGTAGGGTTCTTTAAAGAGGATTTAAAAACACCATTTATAGTCTACCATGCATGCTGTACAACATTTGTTATTGTCATATTTGTTATTAATAAGATACATGGATACAGCACTGCATGCAAACATTTTTTGGTTTCTGCACCTTAAATTAAAGTGCCATTTTGAAGAAGGCCTATCATTTTATTACTTCCCCGAAATATGTCCAGGGGAAAAAAATCTTGTTAGAGGGGGGAAAAAAATCAGTTTTAATCTGTAATACCTTTTTCTATTTTACTGGTTTCATGTGTTTGTTTCAAATTCTATCAATAAAATTATCTTCTCCTTGTTTCCTAGATCCTGTGTCCATCATAATCACATTAATTATGCTGATCCCTGTGTTAAAAGAGCCAGAGAAAATATTTTTCTTTATCTTTTAAAATTAAAATTAAAAAAATAAAAAACTCAATTATATGCCACCGGAGAGTAGGTTTTTTTTTTTTTTTTTTTTACAATGACTCCAATTCTTAAATATGCCACATTATGGATTTAGTGGTTCTCTCTGTATATGTACCGGTATGTATGTACCGTGTTTCCCCGAAAATAAGACCCTGCCTTATATTTTTTTGAACCCTGAAATAAACACTTGGCCTTATTGCCATGTGCTCAAACGCCGATTGGGCTTATTATCAGGGGATGTCTTATTTTGGGGAAAACAGGGTATGTATGCATGTATTCCTTCTGGTTATATATTTATATTTTTCCTATTCTACAATATGTTTTTGAGATGAAAAACTAAATAATACATAGTATATAAAATAAGATGCTGTAGATTTATATAGAGATATGATTCTAGTGACAGTTTTATTCTCAAACCTTTTCTATCACGTATACACAGAATGTTATATCTCTATTTATTTATCTATACATCCATATATGTATACATATTGCATGAGAGTTTCTCTGATATTCGCATTAAAAGGCAAAGGAATCCCAAGTCAAGCTAACTGCTAGTCACAGACACATCTATGACTATCACTAAGTGTTGTATCTTATGATTCTTGGCAAATATATTTTATTTATACACTGAGAGCATATGCACCAAAGACAAATTCCTTGTGTGTCCAATCACACTTGGTCAATAAAGAATTCTATTCTA
>JANHFM010008231.1:183894-198354 GCA_032468115.1 Grayia smithii
ATCAAATTGATCCCCTCATCCCTGCTCAGTCAAGTTTTGATCTTGTATAACATATCAGTTTGTTCAACAAGGATCAATGTAGACAACTGAGAATTGCAAATATTGACAGAAGGTATCAAAAGACCAAAACTGCTTGTATTTCAATGCAGTATCAACTAAAAAACTATTTATGTCATAAAGGAGTTATTGCTTGGCCAGGAGTTATAACCACACAAAGAAATGGCAAGAATAACACAGGAATATTGTAATTTATTATCCTTTAATATTCCACTTTTTGGTTTAAACTTCTAGCATCTCCTTTTTACTTATGAAACTGTGACTAAGAAAAAATATTATCTGCTTTATATTTTCATCTAGATATGTACAATGGTACTTTCAGTTTAATTTATTTAAGGCAAAACTAGCAAAACCTGCCTGTTAAGACTGAGATGGTAGAATAAGCACCCGAGACAAGCAAATAAATACCACTTTTTAACCAGTGTCATCATCCTAACACTTCTTTCAAATCTTGAAAAACAAAACCAAGAAACTTGACAGCCTAAGAGATAATTTAAGTATAAACAATATCACTGGCTACCAGAAAGAAAACTAAAATCTAAAAACTGATGGCCTGGCTAGATGATAAGTAGCCTGGGTTATCTATGGTAACATTTCACAATATTTTCAAACAGACTTTATAAAGTAAAAAAAAAAAGACACTAAATTCTGCTCTTTGTTTATGCAGCATTTTGGGGGGGGTTAATTATAGCCAAGGTTGCCAGAAGTCTTAAAGCTAGTATCAACAAGGGTTATTTATGCCAACACTGTAAACCATCATGGCTGATGAACTGAGTCATTACTCATAAGCACCATTCCCTATACCATCTAAAACATTGATATCAAAGCGATTTAGAATCTTTCTGGTATTTCCTCTTTATCTCAATTATTGGTTGGAAGAAATTTTAGAGAAGTTATAAATGCTTTGGGAAGTTTATTGGCTTTCTCCCCATTGCTGAGTTGAAGTTCCCTGGGCCACAAGAGAAGTAGGGAGTCTCCTTTACCAACGCTTCATCTGCTACTCCTGCCTATGCTTCAATTTGCTGTCATTAGACTTTTCTCCAAGATAACAAACCTCAACAAATTCTGTACACCTTGGAAGCTGCACTTGGCTGGTGTTGGAATAAGAAGGAAAACAGGACTTCAGCACTGAGACAATTAACGATGACTTAAGATTGTCTTACTCATAGCTGAAAATGAAATGAAGACAATGTCATGGAGCCACAGTGTAAAATACTATAAAGACAGTTTGGTGCAGCAGCTAAAGCATTGAACTAGAAGCAGGAAAATTCAGCTTCTAGTCCATCCTGAGTCTTGGCATTTGGGGCCAGCCTCTCTCCTGAGCCCAACTACATCACACATTTGCTTTTGTGGGGTGAAAATGGGTCTTGTACTGCACTTAGATAGAAGCACATACTGTCTAAAACTAGGACTACTTTAAAACAGATGTTGCCAGAGCACATTTGTGCTGTGGGGTTAGATGGAAATCAGAAAGGCCCTATCAATTAGTAAAGAAAAATTTACAGTTCTTTCCAGGGAAAAGTCCATCTATTTAACTCACTCATAATGTGTGTGCATATTTTTTTCTCTTCTGCTTCTACTCCAGATATTTTAATTTTCCAGAAAGTCTGGGCAAAGGGCAACGCCAGAAAGAATTACAAAATGACATAAAGCATGATGTATAAATACATACACATACACACTGAGGGCATTACATACACTGAATGTTTTAAGTTTTGTTAAGTGGCCCCTTAACAATATGAAGCAGCAAAAACTGAAGAGCCACCCTGGAAATTTTGCAAAATGAAATCACCTGGTTCTTCTTTCAGATTATATTACTATAGAGTTCAAAAGTCCATGGCAGAAGATTCTAAAATTAGCCTTTGAGTCTTCTCCAGAATCTTCAAAGAAATTCAGTCCTTCAACTAAGAAAGATTAATCAACTAGATAAAGAATTTTCCAACTTATTAATAAATGTTTGAAGCGACTCATTCCCTCCCCCCCCACAACACTTCAGAACATTTATCAAAAGGTAAAGGGGAAACCACACCATTAGTTTTCAAATATTTCTATCTCCAAAATGCCTTGTCCAATTATGCATATACCTTCCAGGGGAAAAATGAAGAGAAAGTGTGGGGGAAAAAAGGACCACACACAGAAAAAAACACATCATGTGTGATATAGTCAAGTTAAGTTGTAGAAAAGGAGTGCTCTAAAATTTGACTTACTATGGTGAACTTGATGCAAAACTTTAAAGACACTATCTTCATATCATTTTGTTTCCCAGTTCATTGAAATATGAAAGTAGAAGTATACTGTGATTCACCACAGACATTTCATGAAGGATTGCAATTCAGTCTTAGCAAAAAACCAAATCTTTTCTCACTCAGGAATTTACAAAGATTATTTGTTTGAAATAACAAGCAAATAACATGGTAAAAGTTAAAACATTCTTACAAATTAATATTATAGGCTTCTAATAAGGGATGGCTGTCATCTGACAATGTGTTAGAAAAGCTATGTCCAATTTAATAAAGCAATGAAAATTACTTTCTTAAAAAAAGCAAGTACCTGGGGAGAAGTATGCATCTTTGTGAGATAGCAAGGAAAAAAAGTGAAAGTCGATGCAGACCTCAACTTTTGTGTTGCCAGGGACTGGTTTCATGTAAGATAATTTTTTCACGAACTTGGGGGTGGGGGGAGGAGGGAGAGATGGATTTGGTTTCACTTGCTAGCCCGCCACTCACCTCAAGCTGTGCGACCAGGTTCCTAACAGGCCACGGACTGATACTGCTCTGTGGTCCATGGGTTGGAGACTCCTGTTACAAGTGACCAGATGTTCCATAACTGGCTCTGTAGAAATGCAGTGCCTTAAAAGGCATTATCATCTCTAGAAAGTGAATCATGGTAATTGGTGCTAAATTTGTATAATTTACTTCAGCAGTAATGTACAGTATGCAGTTTCTGTCGAGGCTTCAAACATAAGCCAAGAAGAGTCATAAGGTAAGAAAAAGATAGATGAAGACTTGCCTTTATAATTCACTTTTTAGACACCTGAAACAGAAAATTAAATTCAGCTTCAAGGGCTTCAGTCACTTCCATTATCTGACAGTTGGCTTTTCTTACCTACTCTGTTTTAGTAGATATCTCTCCCTTGGTACTTCTGCCTATGGAAGACACCAAAACTCATGTACTTGAGTGGGAAGTGCTGTGGCATCTTCCAGTTCAGATATCCAGTTGTGGGTTGTTTAATTTCTCCAACTGGAAGAGGATTGATTGAGTGAGCTAGTGATATTGATTTAATGTTGTTGTTTAGTTGCAAAGTTGTGTCCAACCCATCGCAACCCCATGGACAACGTTCCTCCAGGCCTTCCTATCCTCCACCAACCTCTGGAGTCCATTTAAGCCCACACTTATTGCTTCAGTGACTCCTTCCAGCCACCTCGTTCTCTGTCGTCCCCTTCTTTTGCCCTCAATCTTTCCTCATTAGGCTCTTCTCCAGTGTGTCCTTCTTTCTCATTAGGTGGCCAAAATATTTGAGTTTCATCTTTAGGATCTGGCCTTCTAAAGAGCAGTCAGGGGTGATCTCCTCTAGGACTGACCAGTTCGTTCACCTTGCAGTCCAAGGGACTTGCAGGAGTCTTCTCCAGCACCATAGTTCAAAGGCAAATAGTTCAAATTGATTTAATATCCCATCTTTATTATTTTGACAAATAAAAAGGCAGCAAACATATCCAACAACGCCTTCCTTCTCCTATTGTCCCCACAACAACAATCATGTGCGGTGAGTTGGGCTGAGAGTGAATGACTGGCCCAATATTACCTAGCTGGTTTTCATGGCTAAGGCAGGACTAGAAATCATGGCCTCCTGGTTTCTAACCTAGTGCTTTAACCAATAACAGATATAGTAAATAGAGCCATCACATTAAAAAGTTAGCAAGTACTAAGGTCAGGGGTAATTTGTTTATTTGACAGAATAATTGTGAAGATAACCTCACAAAACTATTTCTATTAGGGGATCAGTGTCTATGGAGATTCTCAGCCATTCAGGTCATGGTTGTCCCAAAGGTGCTTTTTCAAAAGGCAACTGGACTTCTTGGATGAGAAGTAAAATGTCTTAAAAACAACAACAACCAAAGTCCAGTTGCCTTTTGAAAAAGGAAACATTACATTTATCAGCAGCCCTTTGGATCAAGGGGATCAAGCCCTTTGCTTGGAAAATTTAATAAGAATCACAGAAAGTTTAATTTTATCCATCCTGTGCCATCCCTGGAGGTAATATAAAAGAAGGGCTTGAAAAGGGAAAATGTGAATATTCACATCAAGTAGCTTTTACAAAATACTGTATTTTATTTTACTGAGTACTAATTGTCACAAATGATCTTTGGAACATTTACATCAAGCTGCTGGGATCATCAGGAGATTTGAGGAAAGTATATAGGTACTTAGCTCTCTTTTTCTTTTATCTGAATCTTGGAAAAGCTCAAAAGAAGATTTTACAAGACTTAAGCATAGTGTGAAACCCTCCCCTCATCTCAAAACAAGGAAGAAATATAAATCAGTTCTTGAAGTTGTGCAACTTATTACTTCCTCCTAGGAGCAATGGGAAAGAAAAGGAAATATGTATTGTGTTCCAACAAGACAGTATAGTAACCACGGTTACATGATCTGGGCTGCAAAAACCCTGACAACAATTGATGGCAGCAAGAATTAAAGTCTTCAATATTTTTTACTGTCATCTAATAGTCAACCACATTTTGCAGTCCAAATCTGGTTGGCCAAAAAATAGCACAACAGTCTCTCACCTTTTTTTATTTCCACTTCCATATTCTGGTCAGTGGGAACATGGGCTTGTCAACAAGTTTCAGTGTCAGTTCATCAAAAAAAATTTTTTAGGATGCTTTAACTGCACCATTAAATTATGCCTTAAATCAAAGCTAAGCTTGGTAATGGTGAAGATGGTTATGTTTTTAATAATCCTGTGGTGTGTCCTGCTGTTTAAAATTTGAGATCAGGCAGGAAATAACAATGCTATTACAATGAGCAGCTTATTAATTAGTTTAAGGATTAAGTTGCCAGTCCTAGTTATGTTAGGGTTATTAACAGTATATTGTGTGTATGATAATAACAACTTGGATGCTAAGACTCACAGGAGGACTATACTTAAAACTGTTACCCTACGGCACAGTATACATTTTTGGTGATCTTTCTTAATTTAAAGATTTCAGTCTAATTAATGTTCCAACTTATTTTTCTGGTCCTTTGTTTGGAACCATGTAAATAGGTGCTAGCTGTTCTGAAGGAATAGCTGACTGAACAAGCTCAGGTTGTTCATACAAGGGACATGGTGTTCTTGCTGAGATAGGAAAAATGATAAAGGCATGGAACATGGGCAGAATATCCTGTCTCAGAATATGGGCTCAGATGGAAGATTAAGAAGAAATGTACATTTAGTCTTGATTAACATTTATCTGCAGAAACGTCAATTCTGAAACATATTGCTTTTTTAAAAATCCCATCTACTTTCTAAAGACTTAACAGCGATAAGGTCACTTACTCTTTTTTAAAAAAAATAAATAAATCTGAATTTGTTAGTGAACTATAACGTATACTTCACTAACTATTGTAAACCAATCAAAATTAGTGATTGCATGGCAAAACTTTCAAAATACCAAATATAATCTTTTTCTTCTCTTTTTCTATCTCACACACTTTCCCTTTCTCACTTTTCAAAAAAAAAGTATAAAAAAGATAAAATGGTAACCCTGATCCAGCTCAAGACAGTGAATGGCGAATGAAGTCAGGACAACATTCAAACTTTAGATAAAGAAGAAGAAAATGGTTTCCCTCCTCAGTAGATAGGCAGCGTTCTATAAAAAACTGATCAAGCATTAAATATAAAACATATAGGAAGAGAATACATTGCTTGAGCCACAAGACAAAATTTGTTTGTAAAAGTGTCTAGGATTTAATTTGTAAATTGATGGTTTTCTTTATTAATCTAGTTGATAAATGTCTTATTTAATTAGATTAGGAACAATTATTGTGATTAATTAATATTTGACTCTAACAGAAACTGTGGTCGTATTTCAGATAAATACTTTGTTAGGAATATTAAAAAGTAGTAGACCCAATATAGCATTTAAAAAAATTGGAAGAAGTATTTGTCTCACGCATAGTGAGGTAGTTTTGACTCTTAAGAGCATACGACAATCAATAGCTCTGGAACTGATGAATGTTATAATTCTGGTATTGATTGGAATGATCAACACTCTTATTCAATTGTTTCATCTGTTTCACAGATTGTCAGAATGTTAGAAATCTGGAAGGAAGATTTCTGATTTGATCAGAGTTTATTGTGAGACCAAAAGAACTGCATATAAGCCTTACAACAACAGTGCTTCTACCCCAGAATCCACAGTTACAGTCTAAGGCAACGGAGACTGCCATTCTCAGAATTCTTATGTCAACAGGATCAGTAAACAAGTATTAATGTTTCTTCTGTTGAAATCATCTGAGGGGAATTCAGAGCAGTTAGCTGCAGAGAGCAAAGGATAAGATTGGAGAGGAGAATTGTGTCAGCCTCAGGAAGCCGGCGGGATACAGCTGATAGGAGAAAGTAGAGAAGCAGCTTCAAAGATGAGCAACGTCTTCTCACACGAGTGCTGTGCAGATTCTGCACTCCTTGTAAGAGGGTCAATAGCAGCACTGGGTGAGGTCTAAGCGTCCCCTATACTAATAAACACACCATCCTCAAAGCCAATAAACAGGGCCACTAGGCAATGTAAAACAACAACAACAACAACCTGGCATTAGCAGAAGTTTGTTATAAAGCCTGGCTTCTGAGTGCTTGGAGTGCCAAAAAGGTCCCCCCACCCACCCGCATCTGCTCCAACCCCACCATCTCCTCTCCAGCCGTCTGTTTAGTGTCACTCAGTTGGGATGGATCCTGTTAAAGATCTGATGTTCACTGAAGACTCTAAGGTGTCTGGAACGTCTGCCTCTAATCATAAACACTACAGCTGGCAAGGATGTGATGGGTGGGGGTTGGGGGTGAAATCACCTTGATCCAGCACACATTCACTTTGATGTGTCTGCAACAAGTTTGCTGCCCAAAGAAAAAGGCGCAGGGATTTTTTTTCAAGCCTTCCCCACCCCCATACCTAAAAAAATAATAATACAAAAATACTGAGTCTTAACATACCAAAAATCATAACCATATGACTCTTAGTTCCATGCCTGGCTTCTTTGTGCATGTGTTTGTGTGTGTGTGTGTGTGTGTGTGTGTGTGTGTGTGTGTGTGTGTGTGAGTGACTATATCTCTAAAAAGAATCCAAAGAAGAAGAATCTGACAATGATAACATGAAACAGGTTTGAGAGATAATGGGAAATTCAGAAGAAAATATGTTCAAAAGAGAATTGGACTGACACTACCAAAAATGGAAAAAACCATCTCCTGCCAAAGATTGTTCACTGTAATAAACTTAAGCAAGAAGATGTTACTTAACAGGCATACTTAGCAGGGGAAAAAAATATTTTCTCCCTACCGTTTACATTCGGATATTGCAGATAAACACCTCTTATCCTTCTTGAATTTTGAAGGAAGCTATGTAAAACAAAACAATTTTTATTTGATCTTACATCAGCATAGACTATTATTTCTGTAGAGTAATAGAAGTGACAATCACCCTAATGTTACTGTACCACAAATTCTTTTACCATTGATAGCTTGATAAGCAGATGGATATGAGGAAAACGAGAAGGACCTAAAGGAGCATGTCACTCTGCTTTTCTAATTGTGGGATCTTAATCTTATGTAATTCAATAGACTAGTGAGATTGATTAAGGCAAATTGTAAGAAGCTTTTGGTCTAGTCAGTTTTCAAATCTAAAAGGTAAACTGCACAAAATGAGTAGCAAGTTAACTTGACTGCATATTCTCAAGAGGCAACGGATGTTTTCAGAAATTTGGATGGGTGGGGCAGAGGAAAGACAACCAAGGAAAAGTTTAACTTTCTCTAGATTTGGGGAATGATCTATTGATTTTCCGACAGGCATGTAGGATAGTCACACTGATATACACGCATACCGTTTAAAATAAAAGCATTCAACATCCACAACTGGATGATGATGCGTAAATGCAATTGCCAGCATTTGAAAATATCTGAAAATTAAGTTATAGGTACAATGTGAAAAGAGGTAATGGTGACTTGGTTTTTCAGGAATCTCCCATTTGGGCAATAAACATGAAAATGGAAAAATACTGCCAACTTTCACTTCCTTCTGATATCCCCAGTGGCTGCAAACCACTCTAAGCAAGTATTTCTTTGTCTCTTAAAAAGAAGGGTGGCAGCTGGGAGGGGTCAGCAGGGGAAGAGAGGAAATAGCTGTTCCATGGCAATAACCCTTCTGTACAAACTGACCTGTGGAAATTCATCTGTAAATTTCTCTAATGGCTTGAAAGAACTCCGAAAGCATGGATGGTGGGCCTGAATGGGACCTTGATGTTTACTGTTGGATTATTCATTTCGAGAGCCTTATTCATGCAGATAAGGACACTTAATGACCACACACAAGCAAGAGTTTTGTTGGCCATTATAATATTAGATCTTTTCAAAACATAAAGTTTAGAAAGAAGCTGTTCTATTTTAACATTCATTTAAGGTCAAAGCTGAATGACTGCAAAAATAACAATTCAGTATGTGCTTTGGCAAAGCGTTTTAACTATTTCCATATCAAAAATGGTAGCCAGAGACTTCTTCCTGAAAAGCAATGTAATTTGAATGAAACCTGCATTCTGAAAGGTGCATGGTAATAAGGCTCCTTGGACACTTACGATAGCTAAACCATATTTGGTTTAAATCCTAATCAGACTAATAGAAGTTAGCAGTGATTTTAATATGACTCAGAAAAGAAGATTTAAGCGATGAGAGGCAGGGATTCCAGGAACAGACAGACACCAGAGCACATTTTTTGTTTAAGTTTGGTACTAGTATGTGCTAGATAAAGTTACACTGCTTCATGTTGTACCGTGTCATCCTGACACAACTGAAACAAAGGAGAAGTGACACACTGTCAGTGAAACATAGCACGGGTCTCAAGAAAGGCTAAATCACCCTCTGTGTCATAGCTGGAAAATTTGGGAGCTGGCTTCCAAACCAATCTGAGATTCTTCAGGCAATCTGGAATGACAAGCATTCTTTGAAATCCCACTGAAGGCCGCAGAGTCAGATAAGATTCAGATTTATTACGTTTATGCACAGTTGTACCAGGGAAAGGGGCAGATATACTGTATGTTGCCAATAGTGAGGTAGGTGAACTCAGGATTATGAAAGGATTTATATATCTGTATATTGAAATTACTGTTTCCTCTGTGTACTGAAGCGCAACAGAAAACTAGACACAAATGGAAGGTCACTCTTTCCCAACCTAGGGCCGTCCAGATATATATTGGGTTGCTGCCATGTCCAGCAATGGTCTTTTCAGGACTTGTATTCTACCTGCCATCAGAAATTGCTTGTCATCTGAAAGGTAGAAGGAAATTGTGACTGATGTGAGTTTCACAAACTGGCAGAAGCTTTGAGTGGGCTGATGCTGCCTTCTATGCTAGACACCGAAAACAGACATGACACGGGGGAGGGGGGGAGAGAATTGATACCTGTCCAGATATCATGCAGACACTGCAATCGTATCTGTCTAATGTGACAAAATATCAGTGCTGTAACCATCCTAATTGCAGGGTAGATTGCGAAAGCTCAGCTGCATATCAGCTGAGCAGCCACACCACGTATTTGCACCAATAAAATGGGGAAGTGTTAAAGAAAAAAATATACAATTGATGGAAACAATTATCTTGACAAACAATCAAAATAACCTTTAAAAACTCCCACCCACCCCTGAAAATGCTTATAAAATCCTCATCTTCTGAATTCCTCCCTGGATTTGAGGGTTTTGCTTTGATGGATATTTTACTGGAGCAGAACCAATTAATACAGAAATCTATGGTTCTTCCAGAGATACCTATCAGGAATGTGGCAAGAATTTTTTAGAATATTAAAATACGAAAGAAGTCCCGGGTGGATATCAGCAATTAAAAATAAACACAAACTGCTTTAAAAAAAGTACAAAAACCCACCTGTGTTAATATACTATTTATTTTTTTAAAAAAATATTATTTCTTCTTACTAATATAACATTGCACAATTAGGTACCCATGGATTTGTAGGGGAACAAAAAGAAAAAAAAGTGAGTTTTTTCATTTCAACAGCATCTTAAGTAGAATATACATACACAATACTTTCAGCTTCTAAAAGCATTGGCGGTATTTGTATGTATGTGAGCTTTAATTACAGAGCTTAAAGTGAGCTTTAAGTTTTGTTATCATAAAAAATGCCACTTTTTAAAGTAATAAAAAATAATTTGGTGGAGATTTTTTTTTTTGTACTGTTAAGCATTATTGTTAAGATGCTTGAGGGCATATATTTGTAATGTTGCCAATATTCTGAAATCTTAATTCTTCCCAGCAAACATCTCTTATCTGACAGGTTCTATCAAAACGACATAAGAATAATGTCTTCCATTCCTCCACTAAGTTTTGCAGATATTATCAACAGGTAGAGATCAACCGTAAAAAGCCCTGTTTACCTTTGTAAACATCAAAGGAAAAAAAAGCTTGAAAGTGCACCCAATTCTCCCAGGGCAATGGAATCCCACCTGCTTGACCATGTCATGTGTTGGATCCTATTAGAAGTCATATCAAATACTAAGTATTTTCCCCAAAGGAAGCATTGTTCCCCACCTCTTAATTGCAGGAAAGATAGACGAGAGCTATTAACTAGAATTGTGCTTTCAGTGAAGAAACACGCTCCCTGAAACATTTGCCCGAGATTTGTACTTTAAGGAAGCAATTAGAATGCGGTTTCTTCAGAAAATGGCAGGAAACTTCAAAGAGAAAACACAGAAACCAGTTGCATTCCCCTGTCCAAGCCGGTTGCTGCCTTTCTCCAAAGAGAAAAATCTGTTATGATCTCAAGGTGCAAACTCCAGCGAGACAAGCGTGTGTCCACAAAGCATACAGATATCAAAACTACAGCCTCAACTACAACTAAAGAAACAAAGAATGCCAGATTGGGCCCTAACTCTCCCACAGCTCACTGTATTCAGAAACTAAATCCTGTTGTGACAATAAATTGTAGCTCTATAAATGACAGAAAGAGGATGCCTTTTCATAAATATCTACAATTTGCATGTTTGTAAAAAAATGTACGCACTTGCAAAAGACACATTTCTGGAATGTTGTATGTATGGCATTTGTTCCTCTTAAAAATCTGAATATTAAATTTGAGTCTCAGACAAGGTGAGCATTACTGTTGATGGAAAAATGGACTGGGAAACCATTTAGAAGAATCTATAGTAGCATTATATGAATCAACCCCATTTTGTCTTCTCTTTCGTCTACATTAATAAAAAAAACCTTATTAATGTGCTTTCCAGGTTTAGTTCACAATACACAAATCTCTGGAATGTTAAAGAAAACACACATTCACTCGTATAAACTAGAATTAGGACTATTCAGATTCAATGTAAACTGAGGCCAAATTTGTCCTTTCTACTTGGTGTCATTTTTCTAAAGTAACAACAGATCCCCACACACACAAAAAGAAAAATCTAAAAAGGAGAATTTATATAAATTATACAAATTATACAAATTGGTTTTCAAAAAAACCCTATTAAAACAGTGATGGTAATATAAGTAGGTAGATAATATCCAATCAAACCTGATTCTTCAGAAGAAAAAAAGAGAAATTAAAAGTGGGATTGTAGTTATGTATGTAAATAAATGAACTCCTGAGGAAAATTTGAGCGATACCTTCCCAAACGATCCAGAAGCAAACTCACAATCAGGAGGTGGGAGGGGGGACACTAAGCAAAAAGATGGGAACTAGAGAAAGAAGTAAACAAAATAGCTGATTGTGAAGAGCCACAGTGGTGCAATGGTTAGAGTGCAGTACTGCAGGCTACTTCTGCTGATTAGCGGCTGCCAGCAGTTCGGCAGATAGAATCCTATCAGGTTCAAGGTTGACTCAGCCTTCCATCCTTCCGAGTTCAGTAAAATGAGGACCCAGATTGTTGGGGGCAATATGCTGACTGTGTAAACCACTTAGAGAGGACTGTAAAGCACTGTGAAGCAGTATATAAGTCTAAGTGCTATTGTTATTTACATGTACCACTCAAAGGTGTTTTTTCAAGAGGCAACTGGACTTTTTTGTTTTTTCTTTGAAGACGTTTCACTTCTCATCCAAGAAGCTTTTTTAGCTCTGACTCGGTGGGGAAAGGAAGGATTTATATTCCTTGCAGATAGCTGGTCATTTACATTCTTTTTGGAGAGTTGTTGAGGCGCCCTGGAGATTTATCTGTGTCCTCAGGGTCACCTGAGTAGTGTAAATGGTTGGAGCCTTCTTGGAACAGCTGAAAGAACTGTGTTGTAGACTGAAGATAGATGATATCATATCCCTCTCCCTCTGTTGAGAGAGAGGCTGTTCTATTTTGACATAGAGGGCCTCTGACCTTTCTTTCAAGCCAGTGGTCCTCTCTGTCCAAAATATGGACTTTGCTATCTTTATAGATATTTACATGTAGCAATTATTTTGCATTCAGTGCTTTCAGATTCAGCTAATATCAGTGAAAGTGGTGAGTAGATGGTAAATAATATAGTATAACAGGAATTGCTAATATTCTGAGTGTTTGCATTAGAACTCCTCTGGTGCATATCAACACACACACACACACACACACACACCCCTAATTCCCTATGGTAAAAAGGCTTTTGTAAAGCAAGCTGAGGTATTCCAAAATTCAGCCTAGCTTTCTGTCATGACCTGAACATTTAAGCAACTGCAAAGATGCCCAGGGATTATACCTTAATGCATTTTACACATCCAATGGGCAAAGAGGTTTTCAGAGAAATGGAAATGTGTGGGTCTTTTAAAAAGTCTTGGTGATATCAATATAGCCTCTGGCCTTTTGTTACTACTCACTGTTCTACAACGTTCTACCAAGTCTCTTCTGAGTAATCTTATTCCTTCTTATTGCCCACCCAAAACACCTGTGTGTAGAAAAGCAGAGTTTTGTATCAGTTTTTGCATCTCTGCCAGGCAGGTACTACACTAGTTTGCAGTCACCATTTTTCAAATGGATTTCTAAAGTGTCTGTTTGTATTGGAACAGCTTTTCTATCTATCTATCTTCCTTTATTCTGTCTTTAAAAAAAACCAAAAGACGACAATAAAAATATTTTGCTTCCCGCTCACCCTTTCCCACTTAGCTTTCCATGTATTTTTTTTTCTCCTGGGACGATCTATGACAATATCTTTTAAACCCCACCAACAACCCAATGAAATGAGCCTTTGGCCCGAGGCATTTGTTCATTATATAAATCAAATAAGCTCCAGAAACAGACACAGAGGGACTGGTAATGCCCAGTGAATTCTTAATGCTTGGCTAAAATGATTTGGGTGCATTGCATGCAGATGTCAGGTATTTAATAAAGAGCTCCATTGTTCAGGCCCTCCTCCTCTTCTCCTCCTCCTCCTCCTCCATTGCTCCCAGCACTCCTCCAGGAAGGGAGGAGGAAGGGAGAGACAGCCATTCCAGCTGGGCTTGGAACCTTTTTTGAGTCAGGAAAACCACAGCTCATAAGCAAAGAGGAAGCATAATGTTCTACAAGGACAAAACATTAGCAAAAATGTCACTCAGCCCCAGTTCCACATGTTGGCTGCCATGGCCTCTTCCTTCAAGCATGCCCGATTGATATAAATTCCATCTGCTCAGCAGCCAAGTGACAGAGAAGGAATAGCAGCATCTGGTCTCTATTGCTATCGGGTTTTTGTTCCATGTTAGACCTTAGCTAGAAACATATGAAGAGATGAAAATGTTGGCAAGCAACTCAAAGGCTGCACTGGCACAAGAGAGGCTTTCTGATGCTTTTCACACTTCACTTTGGATTTTTACAGAGAAAAAGGCGGAGGAAAGTTGATAAACTCGGCTTTAGGAGCCAAGGCCTGGAGGTCCTTTGGTCTTTGAGTGCATGTTTGTATATTGTTGAAAACATAACAGCAGAATGTCTTTTGAAAGGGAAACAAAAGTTAACAAAGAATGCAAACCTACACCGAGTCCCATTTAATTCAATGGGTGTTATTTCTAGGTAAACGTGTATAGGATTGTACTTGGTGAGAATGTAACTCTATAACTAATTTCCCCTCCCCCCCTCCTAAATATCCACTGGTTTGGATCTGCTCCCAAAACACTTTATATTCTCTGGAAGAGCAGCTGGAAAATACCAGAAGAACAGTCCAAAAAAGCTCAGCAGGGTTGAAACTGATTACTACAGGAAATCCCAAGGCTGTAGACTAAATTGGAAGTTGAGA
>JANHFM010008231.1:206256-220988 GCA_032468115.1 Grayia smithii
ATACAAAGAATGAAGGGATTTGCTAAGCACATTGGCTTGTGCTTAATTGTAAGCCGCCCTGAGTCTCCGGAGAAGGGAGGGATATAAATGGGATTAAAAAAAAAAAAACTAGGAATGGCCTTTCTTGGATCACTGCAGAACAAATTGGTGATCAACAGTGATCGCAAATATATTTTAATTTTTTAAAATTTGCTTTTTCACTGTTGAACATTCAGCAATAGCAAAGACAAATCCCAGGGGGAAAAAAACATACTCTCAAGGTCGGTTATAGAAATGGTTAGAAGGTCAGTAAAAAAAAAAAAAAACTAGAGAAAGAAGAAAAAACAGGGAAAGAAATTCACTTAACCCAATTCACATGTCTATCTGACTGATTGTTTAACTGTAATTTACTTCTGTAACATATAAACTTCATCACAGAACTATCAGAATGTTTCCATTCACTAAGAACAAACAAACAAACAAAAAAGAAGCCACAAAATAATTATAAAACACATGGCACACACCACAATTGTGTTTATTTTATGACAGTTAACTTTATTTACAGTGTAATCTGGTAAGAATTAATTCTCAAAGGACTATATACAATTTGTGCCCAGGTTTTTTCCTCCTCCTAAAACCACACACTAGAACTATGTTGTCAACCTGCATAAATAAACTATCCTAAGTAGAAAACTCTGGTTTTCTACAGACAAAATGCAATACTTTTTTTTAAAAAAAACCAGATTATTATGTATTCTTGAGTGACAAAAGCTACACATTGTAATAGCAGTAAAAGCCAGACTGGTTTTCAAACCATGGTCAAGATTTGGTAGAAACATAAAATATTTAAAAAGCTTTCCTCTTCCTCTACTTTACTCTAGTTGCTCAAGAACCTCTGAAGCTTGAAAGTTTAGTGCAAATCTTTTCTTTTTTCTTTCTCACAAAAGTTATTATTATAGTAAAATCTTTTCAGCGGCATTTGGAAGAAAGTGAAAAGGAACTGGTTCAACTGCATTAAATTTTATTAAGTTGGCTCAATATTCGAGATCGATGCATTAAGCATTAAATAGGACCAAGTTGAAGTAACAGGGCTGGGCCCCAAGGGGACTTTCAAGGACCAGGGAGGAATAGTTCCTCTGAAGTCTGGTCCACAGAAGTATCTCACTTTCCATAACTCCTGTTCTCCTCTCCATCCATGAAATATACATGCAAGGTTAGAAGGTGTGCACAATGTATTCAGGGTTTTTTTTCCCTGCTGATGCTAAATCTTGAATTGCATTTACAAGAAACAGAAATAATACTGTAAATGTCCCTTCAGTTCTTGCAAGGCAGAGACTACTCACTTTGTTAATTACTTTCATTATTTGGTTTTCAGAGGGGACAAATTGTACAGATAGTCCTTGCTTACCAACGGTCTCATTCAGTGACCGTTTGAAGTTATGATGGTGCTGTTTCTCAGTTACATTATCGCCATTACAGGTAGCACAGTACTTGCTGTCCTGTGATTGATCAGTTGTTTTTCTTTTCTTTCCCACTTTAAAGGAGAAAGATGGGAGAGGAAGGGATTTCAAGAAAGTAATTAGGCACACAACAGGAAATACACAAAGATGTTTGTGTTACACGCTCCAGACTGCCTGGGCCAGTCCATTGCTTTTGATGTGTATTCCACATTTTTTGCTTTCTTGCTCTCTTGTAATCTCCAATGAATGCAAATGCAAACATTATTTCCTTTCTTATTAATTATCCAGCAACAGGGAGAGCATTTCAAAGTATGAAACTGTTTCAGGTTTCACGCTAGCTATCCCAAAATTGGGGGGAGAATTCCAAAGCGGGGAGGGTGTGTGTGGACAAAAGGAAAATAAAGTCACAATCACTCGAGTTCCCATTTAGCAACCACTTCAATGAGCAACAGAGTTGCCAGTCCCAATTGTGGTAGCATAAATGAGGACTATCTGTACTTTTTGTTAATTAATTTTCCTAAGATCTGCCAAGGTCTCTGATATAGTGATATTTTGCATTCAAATACATTGTATTCCAACATAAGATCATGGTTAAGAGATTCTCAGTCTATGGGAATTGAGGAATAAGGTTCTAGAGGCTATAGTTTTTCCTCTTTTTCCAGAAGCACTTTTCCCCACAAATGGTCTGCAAAACATGTTTGACCATTTTTTTTCCTTTGGTCCTAGTGAATCTTGCTGGCTGAGCCTGATCTGATATATGGCTTCTGTACTTTCAGATGTGTATTCATTTGCAGTTAAAGAGAGGTTTTCTGAATGGCAGGATAAGAAAATTCTATTTGGTAGGTGAACATTCTTTCTGGACTATAAAGAGAGAAAATGGTTTTTAAATTTTTTTTTAAATATTTCTTTTTAATCATCCCTATATTGTGTGTGTGTGTGTATGTGTATGTATATGTATGTGTATGTGTGTGTAGATGTAGATGTGTGTGTGTGTGTGTGTGTTTTCCTCACTTTAAGCAAATTTGCTTTTTGCAAATTTACTATTTAGCGATTGATCATTTTCCTCTAAGAATTCATTTTATGCTAAAAAAAATTACTAGCATGTAATTTGTGTCAGAGTAGTCAATACAGTGAAGTCCTGGAAATATGCCAACCTTATTCCTGCCAAAATTATTTGAAACTTTTCCAGCCAAAACTCTTTTCTGTCTTCACTCACATATTTGTCATTGTGCTGTATAGTTCTATTTTTGCTAGAGAACAAGGAAGAAGCCTCTTCAAAGAATGTAGTAATCCTACACTCGGGCGTCCCCTGAGTAATGACATAGAGTCAGCTAATTCTTCCACAATGTCAGCCAGACAATCTTTGTGATCTCCAGGCTTAAAACACATCACTATGAGAAGACCTCAGGAAAACAGTCCTTCTAAGGACTTAGCATATAGAAGTGTTGCACCAACCATCCAAATAATTCAAATCAACATAGAAGGAAAAGTACCTTAAGCTACATAAATAAATCTACTTTTACTTCTCGACTCTCACTTACTTCAAACTTGGAACTTATTGTGACTGTTTCTATCAGATCAAAATGGCCATCGACATCTTGTTCAATCTCCTGTCCAAAATGACGAGAACAAGGACCATGAAACCAAGGTGAACATATTATGTCATGACAAAGTTATGACTTAGGATGAGCTTCATCAAGTCTACTCTGCACAATATAACAAAGAATACTAATAAAAATTCATAGTGCTATGAATGTCATAGTGCTGTAAAATCCATAGTGCTCTGAAGTATTCTGCCTCTTAATCTTCTATGATAACTACACGTTAGAAACCCAGGTCCCAAAAAAGATGAAAAAAATGCTTTCACCGTACATAAAACATAAGACAAGGAAGACAATGTGTTTGAGTAACATAGTACTTCAAAATAAGTCCTAAAAATTTATGAGCATATATGCCAATGCGTGGGGATACAAAATTTGACATCACAATTCCTCTTTTCTTAACTGGTTCAGCTCTCACTTTATGCTTTCTTTCTCTGACACACATACATTCCCATCTTTTCTACAACATGTAGAGGTTCTATACATTTTTAAAAAATAAAAATCAGGAAAGAGGAAAGAACCTTGTAATTTTAGGATTTGGCAATTATTTATTGTATACCAAAAATGTAATTTTTCAGGCCCACTGACCCTTCAGAAGTATACAGGGCAAATACTGTTGATTTAAATCTTACAGTGCAAAATAATTTTAATTACTCTATAGTATGGGCATATAAGCTTTCCATATAGTCAGAATACAAGTGTTTCATTTCCTACTACTCTTAAGAGATGTACTACTCTGTCTACTTTGAGAGTGACAGTAAGTATTAATGACAGTTACTCCTTCTAATAAGAGACATTCACACGTCACTGTTTTTTCTTATTATTACACAAGACAGGCACTAGCATTTCACTGAAAGATTATTGCTTGAAGGAAAATGACCCCTACCCCACCCCTTAGACATCAAGGAAAAGTCAATCAATGGATGCTAGAGAGATGGCAAAAGAGATTCTCTTAAGTCCCTTAGTAGGGGGATCTAGTCCGAGGTTTCATAATTATCTAAAGCCAGAATCAGTGACACGCTAAAATAAATTAAACTAGTTCCTAACTTCAAGAATTTATAAAAGAAAAAAAATCAAGAAAAGCTCATGTCTATCCATATAGTCTGACCAAAAAAACCCCTCACGATGTCATGTAAGTATCAAAGTTGAGAAATCACATGAGTTACAAAATGATCGTTTCACATATATTTCTGCACTGGACTTCACGTTTAAAACATTCCAATGAAAATGGTTCATACTGGCTTTAAGGGGATTCAGATTTCCTTAGAACACATCCAAGTAAAGTGTTTGCATAATGTATTTCAGTCAGAACTGAATTAGATGAGAAGTGAAACATCTTCAAGGAAAAACAAAATCCAGTTGACTTTTGAAAAAGCACCTTTGGGTCTATTTTGCTTATATTATAAATTCAATTTCTATGTACTAATCATATCAAAACAGCCTAATAGATTTTTCTTTTTTGTATGTAAATCTATTCCTATATACCAAATTTTAGAAAAGGTAGCACATAAAAAGTTAACTTGGTATTCAATTCCTTTTATTTTATAAAAATAGTATCACAAACCTGTACCAATATTTTTTTCTTTGGTTTACTTTGTAATTGGGGTGGGTTATCTATTCAGATTACAATGGACCCTTCCATTTATAACTCTGGGCCCACAGTAAGACTACTTTCTAAAATTATAAACATGGAATTATTTAAAAATAAAATTATACATTTATGCCCACCTATGATTCCAATAGCTAAGTAATATTGTTTAAAAAATGGCACAGGTGAGGGGAAAAAAGGAAACACATATTTTTGGCTTAAGTATGGATTTCAATAACAGGTTTTGCCCCAATTATTGGACTTTATGCTTTAGCAGTTAAAAAATACCTGAGCAGGCACTTTTGCCTCATAAATTTAAAGTACATCAATGGATTGCAAGAATATTAAGGGGAAAAAATTATTAAAGGCCATGCAAGATTGAATTCAGCCCAACCCTACTTAGGGCTTTTATAATGAGCAACACTGTTTTCGGTATATATCAGGAATATTTCCAGTCATGCATGTACATTGCTATATTTTTTCAATTTTTCAAAAGTCTTCAGCCTTAAACGTCAACTCTCTACCTTGTATCAAATATGCTACCAAAGATATTCTCAAAAAGATGCAGAAGAGGGAAATCAAAGGATTATTTTAGTGTAATTAAGACCTTTTTCTCCACAGAGATTTTGTATGGTGGTATGGGGGGCATAACAGAGCATTGTGGTGTGCCTACACAGTGAATGCTACTCTGTGTTGTCTTTGTGTTTTGTTGCTTGGGATGAAGATCCAAGACAAAGGCATAGTTGGGTTTTGGAGTGGATTGGAGGTGGGTGCAGTACAATGGTGGGTTACTCCCGGTTCTGTCTGGTTCTTTAGAACTGGTATTAAAAACGGTGGGAGGCTCTGCCCACCCAGCCGGATGTCACAATTGACTATCTGAGCATGCGCAGAAGCGTGCGCGCTCCCATTGCGAACTGGTAGTAAAGGTAAGTAGAACCGTGGGTTCTACTTACCTTTACTACCAGTTCTGTTGATGCATGCATGTGTGCGCCGAACAGGCATTCCGTGCATGTGCAGTACCTTTTTTTGAGGGAAAAAATCACGAAAAAAGCATTCTGCGCATGCGCGGAGCACGCGGAGGCCTGAGAACTGTAAGTATGGGCACGCAGGTGGGCCCAGCTCCTGGTCACGGAGAACCGGTTCGGTGATGTCACAGTGTCACCGCTACCAGATTGTGCGAACCGGCCCGAAGCGGGAGCAACCCACCACTGGAACCCACCCCTGGTGCAATGCCAACTTTTTCTTAGAACTATTGATGTACCAGGAAAAAGTTCACTATTTTATAAGACCTTGTGCTATAGTCTAAATCACCAAAGAGAGCATAACAGTAACAGCTGGTATTTATAACCTGAATACTCTGGACTTCTATATATGAAAGCTCTTTAAACTTCCATTTTGGAAAAGATTGCCCAATCTCTCTCTTATTTTGCAATTTTTCCAAATCCACGTTAAAGGGAAGGTTTCCCCTGTCCAGTCATGTTTGACTGGACTAGGGGGCCTGCTCATCTCCATTTCTTAGTGGAGGGAGCCAAAATTGTCCGAAGACACTTCTGTGATCATGTGGCCAGCATGACTATATGCCGAGGAACAAGGAAGTCTGTTACCTTCCCACCAAAGTGGTACCTATTTCTCTACTCACATTTGCATACGTTTGAATTGGTAGGTGGGCAGGAGCTGGGGCAAATAACTGGAGCTCACCCTGTAATGCAGTGCTCAGGTCTCGAATCCAGTCTGTGAGCTTTCCAGCTGACAAGCCCAGTGTCTTTAATGGCTAAGCCATCAAGGAATGTATAAAATCATTATAACTTCTTTTGGGAGCACAATCCCACCTGAATGTAAAACTTATTGGTAATTACATAATCAATTATTATAAAACTTTCCTGGCAGGCCAGATTTCAAAATAGTCTAAATTGTGCTTGGATCATTTGATCCAATCACCCAGTATTATGTATTCTGATTAGCAATAGCTTTCTATGATTTCAGACAGGGATCTTTCCCATTGGAAGATTTGTGTAATTTGAATCAACGTTGACATCTGGCAACTGCCTAAACAAGTCCCTGCAGTTTTCTTGGAAAGACTTCAGAAGTGTACAGGTTTGCCATTTCCTTCTTTCTAGGGCTGAGAGAAAGAGACTGGACCAAAGCCATACAGCTGCCTTTGTATCACAGTCTCCCAGTTTCTAACTTGGTACCTTAACCACTATACTGCATTGGCTTTCATTAGAATATATCTCAGAGTAATACAAAGAAGAGACTTTACACTGACCTTCATTCCTTCTTTGGTGAATGGAATTTTGCATAAAGAAGCAATGTAAAGTTATTTATTAATTATTTATTAAATCTATATGCCACCCATCTCACTATCGAAGCAACTCTAGGTGGCTATGTTTCTGTTTTATTAGCTTTTGCTTAATTTTTTTTTAAATGTTGTGTATGTGTAAATCTAGTTTTACTAAATTTAAAGCTCTGCCAATGCTCAAACAACTGAGGATTTTGGGTCTGCTTGAGAGTTTAATTGAATGAAAAAAACAAGCTGATGATAAGTGTAATAAATGAACAGTTTGGTGTATGTTGATTTATAGATGTCAACCTTCTGCTCACTGCTTTTAAAAAGAATAAAAGATAGTAAACATTCATAATAGTGGAGCTTCGTTTTTCATTTTTGCATATTTTTCTCTACAGGCATACACCAATATGATTATTTTTCCCCCAAACTGCTTATGCAGAATATTTGAGAACATAAGTAATAACTGCACTTACCTTGGTCACTTACCATATTCCTTCATTTGCCCAGCAAATCTGCCTGCAAGCCAGCTGCTAACCAAGTTAATATGTGGCAAACCTTCTATAGCTGTTTTAACTTGCCTCGATAATTATTCTTTTTCAACTGAATTAATATTCCACACAGAGTTACTGCATCATTCTTAAGCTTTGAAGGCTACAGTTTGATTTAACTTTACCCAGATAAACTGACCTCTAACCTGATGGTGTTTTGTAGAGCTTTGCACTGCTTAGCTGTGTGACTCATGGTTGATAACTTTGCCTTGTAGACATTACCACAAAGCTGTGAGAAGAGCTTACTTGTGGATTCATTCCACAGTGCAGTTCTAACTTTTAAAGGAAAAGAAAAAGGCCCAGGGAAAATCAGCTCCTTACACTTGCATTGTTAATACTGATCTCTTAGAAAAAGACACAGGATGGAAAAGTAACAGTTCAGCTCACATACAGGTACTCCTTGAACTATGGCCACGACTGAGCCCAAAATTTCTTTTGCAAAGCAAGACCGTTGTTAAAGGTCATTTAATGACCTTTCTTGCCACAGTTTTTTCAGTGAATCTATGCAGCTGATAAGTTAGTAACACAGCTGTTAAACTGAGTCTGGCTTCCCCATTGACTTTGCTCGCAAAAGACAATCACATGACCCCGGGTCCCTGCAACCGTCATAAATACATGCCAGATGTCAAGCATCGGAATTTGGATCACATGACCAGCAATGGTCATGGCTGCAATGGTCGTAAGTGTGAAAAATAGTCACAAGTCACTTTTTTCAGTGTCATTGTAATTTGAATAGTCACTATATGGATAGTTGTAAGTCAAGTACTACGGGTATTGGGGAACTTTTGGAAGGCTCACAGATGTGGGATAATGAATTCAACACCTAAATATTGCTAAAATGATATTAAATTTTAAGATGTCTTCAAAGTATCATCTTTTGAAACAAATTAACTCAACTACCTGTCTGCAAATCTACCCTGCTCATGCACAGCCATTCTAATTCTAATAGGTATCTTAAAATACCTAAAAATAAAGTATTGGCTTGTTCCTGCAACATTTGCTCAGTAAAAGCTTCTTTTTCCATGCAGGAATTACAGAATATAATCTGGGAGTGTTGAACTTTTCATCTGAAAAAAAAATGGCATTTTTAAAGCCTGTGTAAAAACCAAATCCATTTATCAGGATAGTAGTCTTTTCCTTCACCTTTTAAGCAACAATTATTCAGGCCCTAAGAATTTATAATGCACAAGCACACATGGCATTGTTTAAGAGAAAAATGTACATCTGTGAGCAGAAGGGATATATTTGAACCTAAAGTGTATGGGAATGCATCTACCTATGTTTTCACACAATGAAAAGATACATAATATTACATGTAGACAACTGCCAACTGATTAAAGGCTTGAAAGGTTATTAATAAAGTATCCCCTCTAACATGCTTATTAGTTTTTATGAGATAAGCTGAGCTCATCCAAAAACTGAGAGATATAATTGTGGAATTAGGATAAAAACAAAAGGCAAATGTTATTAGGAACAAACCAATCATTTGATATTTATGATGAAACTAGTACCCTTATTCTAAGTTTACATTCCACTGACTGCAATTTCACTTTTACTAAAAAAATAAATAAATTCACATTTGGAATATATAAAAGAGTATACAACAAAAACCAGGCTATGTCAGTCTTAGTAAAATGTCATCTAGTTAAAATACACCTCAACATGCTTCTCCAAAAGATCAAAAGTGTGCTTTCTGAAGAAGTGAGACCTATCCCTCTATATTGTATTTTGGAGATATGCATTTAAAGCTATTGTTAGCAAACTATGTACTTGAGTTTTTAATCTCCCTTTGTCCAGTGAACTGGCAACTTGGCATGTTAATACAACTTCACCAATATGAACGTCCAGAGCATTGCTCTTTCTCTTAATTTGTCTTTCTAAATATAAATTGATCAGAAATTTCTATTCTTGAGAACGTAAATTATTCTGCACCTGACAGTCCTCATCAAGAGACCTGGAGAGTTATCTTCCTTCCATATCTTAATGATGGGCAGAAATCATGCATATATCCAAACCCTAAACCTGTGATGGCGAACCTATGGCACGTGTGCCACAGGAGGCATGCAGAGCCCTCGGTGGGGGCACGCCAGCTGTCACCCTAGCCCAGCTCCACCGCGCATGAGCACACACCTCCCACCAGCCAGCTGGTTTTCGGATCTCTGCTGTGCATGTGCGGGCAGTGCGGCACATGGGGGACACACACACGCGCATGTGTGAGGCGCATGTATGTGTGGGGTGCAGGTTGGTTCAGGAGGCTTTCCAGGCCCAAAACGGGGCATAGGGGGTAGGGCGCATGCGCGGGTGGGTGCTCGCATTGCATTTTGGGGGTTCTGGCATGCATGTATGTATTCGTGCGCACACGCTTTGGGGTCTCAGCACCAAAAAGGTTAACCATCACTGCCCTAAGCCATGTGGAACAGTAAAGTTAACAACCAACACTTTGAATTGTGTCTGGAAACAAACTGGTAACTAGAACTCATAACTTTCTAGGAAACAGTTTTCTGGGTTGGCGGAAGTTTCTGGGCGGTTTTCATGGCAGCCCAATGAAAAGTAGTGCACATGTGAGATGATAGGCATATGGGACAATGATCAGGCTCCTGCTTCATCAGTTGCAACAAGATGAAGAGTACAAAGGTTCTCCTAGCTTCAGTTGCTACCTTTGATCAGAAGCTGTCGGTCCAGGAGGACCCACAGATTATGAACTGATTCTGCCTGGGAAGCATGACCTCATTCAGAATTAAAAATATACTACTCAAGTCTGCCCATGCTCAGGTTTTTTTAATAATCAAGAGCACCTCCTCCACTAATTCCTTCTTGGTAGTGTTCCTGTTTTGTATATAGCTTTCATGTACACAGGAATAGGAGTCATTGAATGAAAAACTTCAGAAATCTCCATACTTGAGTAGCAGAAGTTTGAACAATATATTACTGCTCTTTTTAAAAAAGATATTGAATGCATCTAGTCATTATCAGTTCAAATATAGCCCTAAACCGTAGCTAATGAAGTTGTCTTATTTTCAGTAAAACACATGGACTGCATTCCAATGATGTACCCTTAGGTAATTGTAGTTTGGATAGGCCAGAGGTTTGTTTTCTGAGTTTAGGCTTGCAAACATAGCTTGTTTATAAATTTCCATGTCATCCAATGGCTTATTTTGGCCAGAATAAGATAGCAAAATGACAAATGTTTTATTACAAATCTTTTTCCAGATTATTCTGGTTAGAAGTAACTACTGCAGTTTGTTTGGATGACAAGGTAACTTAAAAGTAAGCCAAGGGCACTTGTAGCTAAAACATAGTTGGCTAAATTGTTCAAACTGAACCAGTTTAGAGCTCAGGCTACAGACTAAGCTGCAGATAATCTAAAACAGAAGTTTCCAATCTCTACCATGTACATGCATTACAGCAAAGCATGCAAGCTTAGAGAGATGCTTATTTCTGAAACATTAAACCATGGTTTTACATTACCTCCAAACACAGTGATTATTTAAACACAGGATGTTATCATTTTTGCAATCACTGTGTTCTGTTTAAAAATATAATATGCAATTACAGATAATAATTTGATTATTTTGCTTTCCTTTGAGTATTCAGATTTTTTATGCGCGTACCTGAAGTTAATTTCAGAAATGCCAACTCACAATTTGGCTAAAGTTGGTGTTTTTCAACTTAGTGTACAGTATTGCAGGATTTTAACAATGTAGGCTTATGCATACCTAAACAGAAGACCAATGAGACTTTCAGGTAACTATGTACACAAATGCCTCCTAAATCTTTCTTGCATACTTTATAAATAAGGGCAATCAGTTTCCAGCCATCACATTTATGCTTAAAGCATAAGTAACCAGGATATTCAAATGGAATACAATTGTGGCATAATCCATATTCAGACAATATCCAATAAATGCTGCTCATTACTTTCCCTGATGTAGAAGTAAACTATTCTGAAAATCCTATAGCTAAATATGAATAATCTTCATAAATGGATTTATCATAAGGACAGTGTTTAGTTAACTCTATCCTTTTTGATTTACTGTTTTAAATAATATTTATTCTCAATTCAAGTGGGAGGTCTAGGAATTGTACTAATTTGAGAATGAAACATTGAAACCTTATAAGTGTTTGTAAGTCATATAACTCTTGCTATGCAGTAAAAATGTACAAGAGAAATGTTTTGGTGAACTTTTAAAACCAGGTAGCTCCCAACTTACAACAGTTCATTTAGTGACCATTCAAAGTTAAAACGGCACTGAAAAAAGTGAGTTATGACCATTTTTCACACTTACAATTGTTATAGCATCCTTATGGACAAGTGATCAAAATTCAGACAAAATTCAGGCTCATATTTATGATGATCCTTGGGTCATGTAATCAACTTTTGCAATCTTCTGACAAGCAAAGTCAGTGGAAGCCAGATTCACTTAATAACCATGAATGAAGGTGAATGTATGTGTGCCAGGATAATGCTACAGGATTCAATCTGGGTCAATCACTGGGACCAGAGGTTTAATCTTCTGAACTTTTGGACTTGTGATGGAGCTCATTTGCTAGAGAGATGTTCCCTGAAAATGGGCTCCAACGTAAGTCCATAAACTCAGAAGACAAAATCTCGGATCCGGGTGACTGACCCAGATTGGATCCTGCAATTTAATAACCATGTTGCTAACTTATCAGCTAAAGTGATTCAGTTAACAGCCGTAGCAAGAAAAGTCTTAAAATGGGGCAAAATTCACTTTAACTATTGTCTCACCTAGCAACAGAACAGCAATGATTATGCTCGTAGGTCAAAGACTACCTGTATTCAGGAAAAAATAACATTTTGGATACATTATTTATCCTCAATTCCAGTAACACAACATACCTAATACATTATAAGGGAGACACTGAACAAAGAAATCATACCTCTATTGTTCTGTGGTAGTTTTTTTTTAAATTCTGGAGCTATCTACCTGTTTGTGAACAGGGTTCCTACCTGAAGGATGTAACCCCGAACATAGTCGCGAAGAGTCCAGCCCAAACCGTGAAGGATGTGCAGTACTTCTTCCTGTTTCAATACACTGAACAGTCGATCAAGCAGAATCTTCAGTCTCACAGGCACAGCCTGAGTACCGTATAGCATCAAGCTGCTGATGTCGAACACAACGTTGGATTGTACAATCTCCACTTGAGTTGGATGGTACAAATGCTGAGTGCTAAGCTTGTCCAAAGCTGAAAGAAGGAATAAAGACAGAGAATGGTGAAATCAGGTCAGTACATTAAATTGACTCTATTATTATTAAGATTAATATATTTAATATTAATTTTATTATTAAGATAAGATATTATTATTAAGATTATTAAGGTAAGAGCCATGCTGGTGCACTGGTTAGAATGCAGTACTGCAGGATACTTCTGCTGACTGCCCACTGCCTACAATTTGGCAGATCAAATCTCACCAGGCTCAAGGTTGACTCAGCCTTCCATCCTTCTGAAGTGGGTAAAATGAGGATCCAGATTGTTGGGGGCAATATGCTGACTCTGTAATCTTCTTACAGAGGGCTGTATAACCACTGTGAAGCAGTATATAAGTCTAAGTGCTATTGCTAACTGTTATTAAACTGTACTGTTCAAACTACAATTGTAAGTTACATTAAAAGAGCATATTACACTATAATGATTGAAGATATGATGCACAAAATACACATTTAAGCGCACTGATAGCAAATACCTGACTAATAAGGATACTGTTAATCTCTCAACAGACTGCATTGTACAATAGATATTTCACTCTTCTGCCTATAAAACTATTTAGAGAAACAGATACCAAATTTATACACTCAATTATTTACCAGACATAACACAACTCTGTTATTCTGTTACACACTTGTATATGTGTGGTAGATAATTGGTAGATAATTTATATAAATTTAGTATCTAAGTAGTTTTATCTTTAACATGGGCAGAAGAGGGAAAATATCTATTCGTACAATCTACTTGGTTGAGAGATAGACATGAAATAATAAAATGGAAAAATGAAAATAATGTCGACTTTTAACTTTCACTTAACATTTTGCTGTTTGAAAATACATTTTTAATACATACGTGCAAGCTCATTTATACACAAAGACTTCACCCAATAATCTCTCTGGTTTCCCCCCTTTTCATTCAAATAACTTCAAAATCAGTTCAACTGTTTCTTGTTTTTTTATTCTGAAAGACTTAAGAATCCTTGATGAAGCGTAACGTTTAACAAATGGACTTCTTTATTATGCCCTCTCTCTCTCTCTTTTTTTGAAATGTGATTTTGTCAGCTTTAAACATTTTCTTGCGCTGAGTCCTCTTCTTCCTTATGCACTTTGGTATCTTCTTTGCTGGTGCTCACCGGAGAGCTCATGTACTCTTGATAAATTGCTTTCTTCTATCCCAGCATAAATGCCCTTATCATTTCCCTACTGGCTGCATTCAGCACACTTACCCCCTGGGACACTTTGTCAAAGAATACTGGTTTCCTCATATTTCATTTCTTGCTCCTGATTTGTCTGATCTTTCCTATTTTAGCTGTTTAGTCAACCTTGAATAAATAGGTTTTTAAAAATTAATTTAAAGTTCACAAAAGATAAGGGATTGGCAAGCTTGGGGACTGAAGTCCTCTCTCTCTTCACAGAGCATTCACTCTGCAGAAATATGAAAGGAAGTATCAATACACATACCATTAATTGTTTGATTTACTTCAATTTAAAACTCCTCCATCACTAACAGTCAAGGAAAGCACTGTGCTTTTCGCGTAATTATGGAATTGCTACAATACATAACTATAACTCATTATCGTTAAACAGTTTGATCACCTGATAAAAAAACCCCAAGAACTGTCTCCTTCTCTTCAGTCAATCCTCCAACTGTAAGTACCATATTCCTTTTTCAGTTTATTTTAACTCATTACAATTACATCGCTGTGATCTATGAGCCATGGTGGCGCAGTGGTTACAATGCAGTATTGCAGGCTAATTCTGCTGACTGTCAGCAGTTTGATTCTCACCGGCTCAAGATTGATTCAGCCTTCCACCCTTCTGAGATGGGTAAAATGAGGACCTACCATAGTTTATTTGGGGCAATATGCTCCAAATAAACTGCTCTGTAAAACTCTTAGAGAGGGCTCTAAAGCATTATGAAGTGGTATATAAGTCTAAGTACTATTGCTATTGCTATCTACCTGTTGAGGCCTTTGAACTATGGTGCTGGAGAAGACTCCTGCGAGTCCCTTGGACTGCAAGGCGAACAAACCGGTCAGTC
>JANHFM010008231.1:247561-258045 GCA_032468115.1 Grayia smithii
AGTTGCTTCTTTCCTTGATTAGTTTCCACCCATTGCTTCTTGTCCTGCCCTCAGGTGCTTGACTCCCTCTTCTTTGTAAAAGGGGATCACATGAACCCGGGACATTGCAACCATCATAAAAATGATTCCATTGCCAAGCAACTGAATTTTGATTGCATGACCATGGGGATACTGCAAAGGTCAGAAATGTGAAAAACATGGTCATAACTCACTTTTTTCAGTGCCGTTGTAACTTTGAATGGTCACTAAGGTGACCATTTCAGTGCCGTTGTAACTTTGAATGTACGTTAAGGACTACCTGTATTGCTGTGTTCCTGAAGCATGAGTTACCATGTCTTTTCTATGGGCACTGTAAGCATGAGTTACCATGAGTTACCATGTCTTTTCTATGGGCACTTTTCTATGCAGCACCTTTAAAAGGTTAACTTTCATCATAGATTGAATTCTATGGATCAGAATTAAATTCTATGGAATGCCATACTTCAGGGAATTACTTCTTTTTTTTAAACATTCTCTCAATTTATCTTTGTTGTATACAGTATAAACTGTTAAACTGCCTTGTTTATTTTACCTTCCTATATTAATGAATTGCTGGCAACTGTTCAAAATATTTGTGAAACAGTTTAGCAAGATGTGCCAATTAACACGCCACTTTAGTTAAATGTTAAAAGGACCCACTGAACTATGTAAAATATTTTAAATGACTACATAACCCAATAAAAGTGGAAGGATGAAGGAGAGTTAAATGAAGCCAACAATTTAAAAAACATTTTGGAATGCTTAAACAGGGAAATTAAAATATTGTCCAATTTCCAAATTAAAATGTCCAGATCCAAACCAAGAATTAAGTATCATGTGTGTCCTTTCCTGGACTTCCCCAATCTGATGCTGCTGACCAAGCTGTCTGGGAATTCTGGAAGTTGTAGTCCAATATATCTTAATCCAGATAGCCATTAAATCTTGCTAGTGGTTGAGGCAGCACATTGTGAGAGTCAAAAATTACCACTTGAAGATTAAAAAAAAACCTCACTCATTTTTGCAAGAAACTGCCCAATTTTATAGCAGCACCTATACCAAAAGAACACCTGCAAGATTCTTCAGCATCCTTTCCTCATTGGCCAAATGGGTAGCAGTGGATGCAGAAAAGAAGCGGGAATAGTCAGGGAAGAAAACCGGTAGTGCTGTCATAACTCATCCCCACAAAACTTTATAACTTCCCTTGAATTCTGATTGCATTGTCTCTTCTGAGACCCACCCAATCAGAAACCCTCATTTCTCAATGTCCAATCTCTGCTGGGCTCACTATCACATCAGTTCTCTCTGCCAACTAAATGGTTTTTTTAAGGAAACACATGCACACATTAAGACTCTCTGCAAGGAAAACAAAGCCTTTAATCTGAGAAACAACAGAAAATAGACAGCCATTCTCAACCCAATAGGACCTATAAAAGCACCAATTTGAAAAGGAATGAGAGAGAGACAGGCCAGTAACTTAGAGGACATCCATAGTTAACTGACAAATTCTGCTTCTTATTTGAAAGTTACAAGTGTGAAAGTAAGGAATAACCAATATGGTGTGGATTTTTCATTCTTTCCCCATTTTATCACTTGTCTCAGAAGCTTGATTAACTTTTCAAAAGCAGACTGGAAAGTTGGTGAAGTGAGTACAAGAACCTCCAAAAATGAATCACAGGATATAAACCATTTCCATAAGATGGATTTCAAGTGGATGAATGGTTTGAAATGAAATGTTTGAGGGGACAAATGGAACTTTCTTTTCCTTTCCCACAAGAGTTAAGAAGATTCAAGCAAAACTTCCTTCAGCTTGTGCACTTCACATTGTAGACTATCATGGATACTGTGCACTTGTTATGAAAGCTGAAGAACTATCAAGATTTTCACTCTATCATTGGAGAATATATCACATGCACTTGATTATCCAGACTTTGAAAAGCACACTAGTACATGAAATTCCTATCAGATGCTGCTAACTACATAAAAATATGTACGCATTTTATTTTAAAGCAGCATTTTAAAGAATAGAGAGATTGTTATTGGGTAGAAAACAGTGGTGGGTTCCTCCTGGTTCGGTCCGGTTTGTGCGATCGTGCGATTATGACGTCACCAAACCAGTTCTCCGTGGTCCGGACCCGGGCCCACCCGTGTGCCCAAACTAACTTTTTTAGGGTAAAACCTAAAAATCCACAGAGCATTTGTTTTGAGGTTTTTCCTGGAAAAAAGGTAGTGCGCATGCGCGGTAGCGCGCTTTAGGTGCACGCGTGAGCAGGAAAAGAACCGGTAGTAAAGGGAAGTAGAACCCACCCCTGGTAGAAAAGTATAAGCTTTTTAATAATAGCTGTAGGAAAAGAAAATGCAGAAAATGCAAAATGTGAGTAGAGTCAAGAGAGGAATCAGACTGGAGTCACTCTGTTGCCACAAGTGATCCAAGTCCAGCCACCTTTGAATTCCATTGACTCTCATCTAGTGCCAATTTGGTGCTGACCAGAGGTGAAATTCAGCAGGTTCTGACAGGTTCTGGAGAACTAGTAGTGGAAATTTTGAGTAGTTCGGAGAACCAGCAAATACCACCTCTGGCTGGCCCTAGAATGGGGTGGGAATGGAGATTTTGCAGTATCCTTCCCCTGTCACACCCACCAAGCCACACCACACCCACCAAGCCACACCATGCCCACCAAGCCACGCTCACAGAACCGGTAGTAAAAAAAATTGAATTTCACCACTGGTGCTGACCATTAGTTGAGTACATTCTCCTATATAGGTGTGAGCAATAATGAACTGCAATGTGTGCAAATTTTCCCAAAGACACAATGCAGCCACCATAGATCTGGTAGACTTCTAATTACTTACAGTACTCTCATTAGGTTGCCATTCCAATCCATAGTTTTGCCACAATGTTTAGAACAAACAAAACATGTTTTTCTCTTCACCGACTTCAAGCCATGAGTAATAAAGTGTCTTCTTTATACAAGTCTATAAATATTATTCAGAGTTTGGCTGTGCTTGACCCTGAAATTCTCAAGTATATTCTCAGCCACACCTAAGGATAAAAAGGAAGGGCAGTACCCAGCTCTGATGCTTGCTGCAGCTCGTTCTCTACATGCTAAACTATTAACTAACCATTAACTATTAAAATGATGTCTGATCACATCTAATGTATGCAATTTATGAGTAATTCATGGAGCTAAAGAGCAAGTATGAAAGTCAGAAACAAAATCAGTGCAAGATGTTAATGATGACTATAACTGAAATACAGTTAATTTTTAAAATATTTGTTGGCTTAAGATCTGTTTCATGTGCACTTTATATTAACATTATTTACAACATGTTCTTACATTATGAATATGGTGAAAAATGTAAAATTACTCTCTACACTCTTTATGTTAAGCAATGTCTTGGTTCTAAGTCATCCAATGGGAGAGCCAGAACAATTTTGGTCTCACTGCCAGACCTGAAGTTATGCTGAAACACATCTATAAAATATTTCCATAAAGTGTACTCCGAATTGCAGGCCAACCTCAAGCACTTTGTTTAAAAAGGAAACTCTAGCAAGTGCAAATAGAAATTAAGAACTTAGAGGTTGAAGACAGGTTTCTTCAATAGTATTCAGTCGGCAACTCCTTTTAAGATAACTGGGAGCATGATCCTCAACCTACGTTCCTTTATTACAACATAACATAATTACATAATATTTTTAATAATCTTCTAGTCTTCTATTGTTACGCTCCATCAGTACTGACAAAAATACAAAACACGTTGGAAAAGACTGATATGAGAATCAGATAATTTAAGGTATCTCAAGTATGTTAGCTGAGAGGCTAAAGGTACTAATCTCTTTACTATTTGTTAGAAGTTAGGATTCATTCTTTCAGATGTATATATAGCATACTATGTTTTACTACTGATAGTCCTTGCCTTACAACTATTGGTTTAATGACCATTTGAAGTTTCAATGGCCTTGGAAAGAGTAACATGACCAGTACTCACATGTATGACTGTTGTACCAGCACTGCAGTCATGTGATCTTAATTCAGGCACTTGGTAACTGGTTAATATGTACAACCAGTTGTAGCACTCTTTGATCAGATGATTGTGATTTGCAACCTTTTTTGCTGATTTTCAGCCAAAAGCTATAGCCACCATGTGATTCATTTAACAATTGCCACAAAAATTGTTGTAAAATCAAGTCCAACTTAACTTACAACCACAATAACTTACAATGGAAATTCCAGTCTTAATTGTGGTTGTAAATCAAGGACTATCTGTATTTAGAATATTTATGACTTCTTATCATCCATCAAGAGCCTTGGCGGTGCAGTGGTTAGAATGCAGTACTGCAGGCTACTTCTGCTGCCTGCTGGCTGCCTGCAATTTGGCAGTTTGAATCTTACCAGGTAGACTCAGCCTTCCATCCTTCTGAGATCGGAAAAATTAGGAGCCAATTGTTGGGGGCAATATGCTGATTCTGTGAACCACTTACAGAGGGCTGTAAAGCACTGTGAAGTGGTATATAAGTCTAAGTGCTAAGTGTCAACACATACTGTTGGAACCAAGTCTTCTACAGATGGGTCTACTGCTATCAAAATGCTTCATTTTATTGGAGAATAAATTTGCTTAGCCCCATTTGGTTTGGAATAACAGAATAATAGTTTTATTATTTTCAATAGATGATGAAGCTTCATTTTTTTTATATTTAATCAATAATTATAAATAGTTTTGTTTCATGCAGGTCTTTCTAGATCAAAAGCAATGTACACATATGTCTAGAGTTGCAGACATGCACACAAACATATAATAAAAGAAACAAACAGCTTGTAGGTCCTTACCATGTGCCACCCAGCCATGTTTACATTGATCACAGGTTCTCAGGTTTATCTTCCCTGGTTGGAAACATTCACATGTGCAATTTACCAATGTGCAGCGTATTGCCTAAAACAAAAAAGAGCGAAACCAACATATATAAAAATGTTGCTTGAAGAAGAAGAAGTAACTCTATAATTCGAACAAAGTTCTTCGTATACATTATCTCAAAACGTATAACTCTTTAAATTATTTTTGAGGAAGGCCAAGCATTGCAAATTTAGGGGTGACAGAAAAAATTAAGGGCATCAAAACAACTGACTTTGAGGCAAGAATTAATCTGTAGATTTCCAAACTCATGGTTCATCCTTTGACACAATGTCCCAGGTCTCAATGTACACTTAACACATTACATTTAATCTACAAAGGTACACATAGTGCAACAGCATTCATGTAACATAAAAGCTACACACTATCAGGCCATTTCTCTATTTTGACCTAACCACAGTATTAACATACCCCAGAAACCTTTGGGTATGGGGCAGGGGTGAAATTCAGCAGGTTCTGACAGGTTCTGGAGAACCGGTAGCAGGAATTTTGAGCAGTTCAGTGAACTGGGAAATATCACCTCTGGTTGGCCCCAGAGTGGGGTGGGAATGGAGATTTTGCAATATCCTTCCTCTGGAGTGGGGTGGGAATGGAAATTTCCCCTGGAGGGGGGTAAGAATGAAGATTTTGCAATATCCTTCCCCTGCCATGCCCACCAAGCCCACAGAACCGGTAGTAACAAAATTTAGATTTCACCCCTGGTATGGGGCATGACCACATACTGTTGTATCCCTATCTTTCCCAACCCATACCTGAGGCAATCATAACTTATCCGTGGCCTGTTCTAAGATTAAGGAGACAGGTACAATCAGATCTACTTCACCAACCACATATCAATGGGAGAGCAACTATGTGCAGCAACTATTAGCCACTTTAGCCTGCTGTGGATCTAGTGTTCCGCTGCCGTGTATGGGCTCTATCCTGCAGCGCTGCTTCTGTTATCCATTCTTCTGGCAACACAAGGAATCTGGATCTTTCAAACTTGATTTCCCTCCTGTAACACTAGATCTATAAGCCAATCCCCAGTTTGGAGAACTGGATCAGCTAACCAGCTATTTGATCATGCTTGAGAGAGAATCAGTTCTGTAATTTTACAGTAGAATCACCCCTTGACCATTGCTTGTGAGTGGATGTTTGGGATGTTTTTGAGCAAGTGGGTTGACCATTCTTTCAGAAGAGTGCTAAACCCATGTTTGAGAATCACTTACCAGGTGTGAGGAAACGCAGTACAGTATAGTGGGGAAAGACTCTTGCCTCATTGTGCAACCTTTCTCTCCTTGTCTGTTACTTGTTAGGCTACTTTTAAACACAGGTTTACTGCTCTGTCAAAAGAGCATTTATTACATGTTTCAACTAGCCTGGCTTAATGCCTGACAGGCATACAAATGTGTATGCCCTAAAATGAGAGAGAGTTTTCAGCCTGTTCTCTCATCTGTCATTTGTTGTTTAGGCTGCTTCTAAATGTAGGTCTAGTATTATTCTGAAAAAAACAACATCTGTGTTCAAAAGGAGCCTCAGTATGGGATTCATATCCTTTCAGAAGAATGGTAACTTATGCTTAAATGTACCTCCCAAATAACTGTCAGGCTCTGAGGGAGCTGTAGTGACCTTCAGCTAGGAGAGGAAGCAGGTAAACCATAGAAAATTTGTTCTTTACCTACTGGGTTTCTACTCCTATAGAGGAGTAGAATGGAAAATTCTACTTGGAAAATGAACATCAGGTGGGGTACAAGGTTGGCTTTCAATTCTTATGAACTGGAGTTCTGGGAATTTTGATGAGGCTACCCATCTTTCTTTGTCTCTCTTCCCAGACCTGGAAGCTAATTGCTTAGAAGCCTTAGATGGTTCATGGAATCCAGAACTTGGCACATAAAAATCAATCTCCCCAACCTCTTCTGTCCACTCTCCTGGCCTGAGACCAAACTTCCAGAATCTTGTTCTGGAGCTGGAGACATAGGTTTTGACAGATGTCTGAACTGCTAATCTAGAAGTCACTAAAAACTTATTTCCCGTTGCCAGATTACTTTTGGGGAGGGAACAGAGAAGCAAAAACAGGATAATTTATTTCTGTCTTTAAAATAGTTACCAGTATATCTTAAGGACAGCTCCATTTGGTATTTAATCTTCTGGCAGAATAGAACGCAGAAGTGGAAGAAACCAATGTGAGGAAAAGCCCTCAAAATCCTTCCATGCATTTTAGAATAGGTTTGATATCTTCCGTGGCTGCAACTATTACATCAAATATCAATTCTGGAGGATTCCCAATTTTTCAGAGGAGATTTTATAGAAACCCAATAGACACACTGAGGCTGAAGAATCTTAATGTAAGTACCATATATGTTTCAATGGATGTTTGCCATCAAACATAAACATGACAAGCATTTTTTTATTCAAATATATATTGAAGAATAGTTCAACTTCCCATTTCTCTAATTTTTGTGTAATAAAATATGAGGACAAACTTTAACATAAAATGGCTTGATGTTTTCTTTTATAAAAATTTCATGCAAGGAGTTTTCATAAAGAGCAGAATTATCCTTGAACTATTCCAATTGTAGGATGTGTTAAGTCATCACCATGCATCCATGGAAATGAATAAAAACAATTTATAGTGGAGACCAACAGACACATTTGGATTTTAAATATAGGACAATATGCATATGTTGCACATTTTTGCTTGGTTACCAAATGCCTAAAGAATTTTTTTAAAGTCAGTTATATCATGCTACATATTGTAGCATGTCAGATTGCTTAAAACTGAGATTGAAGTAGATGCTGAAAAATACCTAAATACAAAGCAAAGATCCCTTTAAACCCCACCACCTTATTCTATCTCTAAATACCTCATGTTTCTTTTCTGAAGACATACACAACCATCATGATTTCAATACGTTCCTAAGCTCTGGGAGACTCAAGAAAGAGTGTTGAAACTCAAGAAAGAGTACAGAGAAGAGCATTAAAGATGATTAGGGGACTATATGAAGAATGGTTACAGGAATTGGATATGTCTAGTTTAATGAAAAGAAGCACTAGGGGGTGATGTGATAGTAGTGTTCAATATATAAAGGGATGCCACAAAGAAGAGAAGTTCAACCTATCTCCAAAGCTCTTGAAGGCAGGACAAGAAGCAATGGATGGAAATTAATCAAGGGGAGAACCAACCTAGATATAAGGAGAAATAATAGTTAGAACAATTAAACAGTGGAACAACTTCACTTCAGAAGCTGGGACTGCTACAACACTGGAAGTTTTTAAGAAGATTTCCAAGGTTCCTTCCAACTCTATGTACGGTCACTCACGCCCTCATCACCTTGAGATTGGACTACTGCAATGCCCTCTACATGGGGCTGCCCATGCAGCTCCAACTGGTCCAGAATGCGGCCAGACGGGTTATTATGGGAGTATCTCGGTACTCCCATGTTACACCTCTCCTGCATGAGCTGCACTCCCGGTTGCTCTCCGTGTGTGATTCAAGGTGCTGGTGTTAACCTATATAGCGCTTCATGGCTTGGGCCCGGGGTATTCACAGGACTACCTGCTGCCAATGACATCCTCCCAGCGCCCGGTGCGTTCCCACAGAATCGGCCTCCTCAGGGTGCCATCGGCCACACAATGTCGGCTGGTGACCCCCAAGGGGAGAGCCTTCTCTGTGGGTACACCGACCCTGTAGAACGAGTTACCCATGGTGCTCCGGACAGCTCCCAACTTCCGCTCCTTCCGTTGCGACCTGAAGACCTGGTTATTTCAACTATTGGGCCTTGCTTAATTGGTCTTAATGTGGTTTTAATCGGTTTTAACTGTGGCTATATTTTATTCCTTATTTATCTATTGTTGATAGTTTTAATTTAGACTTTTGTATGTATTTTTGTTGTTGTAAGCCGCCCTGAGTCCTTCGGGAGAAGGGCGGCATATAAATTTAATAAATAAATAAATAAATAACTCTGTTTTTCTGTTATTCTAAGCACAATATAATGATGGAGGTATTGATGAAAACTAACTCGGGAGATTCAGGTTCAATTTGCCTCTATGACTACTTTATTTTACAAAGTATAAAAGTTCACTTTTTGACAAATTAAAAGAAAATTTCTTTTAAAATATGCCCGCTTCTTATAATGAAAAGTAAATAAGACTGAAATAAATCAGATAGGAATAAAACATTACTTCAGAGGGAAAAGTTGTGTAATTTAAAAATATATGAAGCAAATACATAAATAATAACCAAGACATTATTTTAGGCCAAGATCTCACTTTTTAAAGAATATTGAAGATGACCTGGGCCCTTTAAAGACTAGTAGTAAAAGTATGGTATGCATTTAGGCTTAATTTGCAGACAGATTTTTGAAATGAAGGAAATTAAATTCAACAGTCACACATTAACAGTGTACTCTAAGTACTAAAAATGCCAGGAAATGATCATTCTGCCAATTTGAATACAACCATTTATTATAGGAGGGTCAAAGGGAGGGAAAGAGAGGGAAGGAGCTTTTATCTGCAGTAATATGTGAAATTCCTGAATGATGCTATAGCGATTTTTTTTTTAAATAGCAAAACTCTATAGGAATTATTACTGTTTCAGACTAGTGCTTCAGGATGCAATCAAATGCACACATAGGGCATATCCATACTTAATATTTAAGCAGTTGCTGTCCTGGGCTTATGCCAGTTTGATATACCAGCTAAGAAAATTGTACCCAAACTGAAACATCCAGCAAACAGACTGCGGGTATTCAGTTCAAGCAGCACACTACATTGAAAATTCCCATCTGTGTGCCCTCTCACCTTTCTGTCCAAGCTAGCAAGTGCCAATGACGTAGATCTTGTTGGACAGGTAGTATAGGTAGTCTTCGACTTATGACCACAATTGAACCCAAAATTTCTGTTGCTAAGTGAGACATTTGTTCAATGAGTTTTGCCCCATTTTGCAACCTTTCTTAACACAGTTGTTAAGTGAATCACTCTGGTTGTTAAATTAGTAACTCTAAACAATCAGTAATTAGTAATTAGTAAATTAGGGTTGTTAAGTGAATCTGGCCTCCCCATTGACTTTGCTTATCAAAATGATCCAACCATCATAAATGTTAGTCAGTTACCAAGTGGCTGAATTTTGATCATGTGATCATGGGGATGCTGTAAGTGTGAAAAACGGTCCTAAATCACTTTTTTCAGTACTATTTTAACAAGACAAATTCCTTGTGTGTCCAATCACACTTGGCCAATAAAGAATTCTATTCTATTCTATTCTCTATTCTTCAAATGGTCACTAAATGAACTATTGTAAGTCATATGTTAGGAATGATAGTCACCTAACTAGTTGGGTTGGCAATATATATATAAGCCATGATAGTATATTAATACTGTATCTTTAAGAGCATTTTAATTTGTTTTTGGCTGCGGTTCCTCCAATGGCTATAAGACAGAGCCAGGAACCTAGTTTGAGCTGGATTACTCTAATTGTTCTAATTGCTCTAATTGCTCTAAATATACTCTTACTCTTGCTTGCTCACTTGCTGTGTAAAGATGTTTGTTTCTGTATCGTGTTTGCAACTGTTTGCAAAACT
>JANHFM010008231.1:315755-331039 GCA_032468115.1 Grayia smithii
ATTTGATCTGCTGAACTGCAGCTAGCAGTCAGCTGAAGTAGCCTGCAGTACTGCACTCTAACCACTGCGCCACCTTGTTACACACCCCACTCCCTGCCTCCCCCAAAGTACTTAAGGTACATAAAAGAGGAAAGTACCTTCAAGGGTAAAAAGATTATGTGTGAGTGTGTAAATACATATGGTCTACGTGCATTTCTGTGCATGGATATATGTATGAATAGAATAACAGTCAGAAGGGACCTTGGAGGTCTTCTAGTCCAACCCCCTGCTCAGGGTTTTAGGAAACCCTATAACATTTCCATATACTACATCGCTGTGTATGTGTACGTGTGTGTGTGTGTGAACCAGTTAAACCACCCCGCTAGAAACTAAAGAGGCCATGAGTTCTAATTCTGCCTTAGGCACAAGGTCAACTGGGTGACCTCCAGCCAGCGACTTTCTTTCAATCTGAGGAAGAAAGCAACTGCAAAACGATTCCGAAAATCTTGCCGAGGAAACTGCAGAGCTGTGGCCAAGCAATCTCCGAGAAAGGAAAATTATTTGTAGCTCAGGGCTGAAGTGAAGGGTACTGGGTGCTCTCTGAGCGTGGTTGTTTTCTTGCAGACGGTTCTTGACTCAGCTAGGTAACATCATCAGTACTACGAGGACGACTGTGGGGGTCCTTGGTGCGCTCTGACTTAGGTGGTTTTCTCGCAGATGTTTCATGACCCATCAGTGCAAAAAGGGAATGAGATTTGTGGAGAGGAGGAGGAGGAGGACTGGGGGGTACTTGGTGCTCTCTGAACTTGGGTCTTTTTCTTGCAGATGTTTCATTATCTAACTAGGTAACATCATCAGTGCTAGAAGGAGAAGGAGGACTGTGGGGTCCTGGGTACTCTCTGACCTTGTGTTTCTTGCAGACTTTGCGTGACCCGGCTAGGTAATATCAGTGCTAGGAGGAGGAGGACTGTGGGGTCCTGGGTACTCTCTGACGTTGTGTTTCTTGCCATGACCCAGCTAGGTAACATCATCAGTGCTAGGAGGAGAAGGAGGACTGTGGGGTCCTGGGTACTCTCTGACCTTGTGTTTCTTGCAGACTTTGCATGACCCAGCTAGGTAATATCAGTGCTAGGAGGAAGAGGACTATGGGGTCCTGGGTACTCTCTGACCTTGTGTTCCTTGCAGACTTTGCATGACCCAGCTAGGTAACATCATCAGTGCTAGGAGGAGGAGGAGGAGGAGGAGGACGACTGCAGGGTTCTGGGTGCTCTCTGAGCTTGGCTATTTTCTTGCAGACGTTTCTTGACCAAGCTACTTAACACCATCAGTGCGAGAAGGAGGAGGACGACTGTGGGGTCCTTGGTGGTCTCTGAGCTTGGATGTTTTCTTGCAGACGTGATGCCCACCCACGCCCCGTCTCACCCCAAGACACTCAGCCTCGGCGGGCTTGCCATGCGGCTGCAGAAAACCAGGAGCCGAAAGCGCACAGCTGGCAAGCCCAGAAAGGCAGGCACCTGCTCTCAAAACCGTGCATTGCCCTATACCTAGAAGCAACGCGATAAGGCCGAAGCCTCGGCCTCGAGTGAAACGCCAGCCCGCTTGACCTTCAATTGACTCCGGCCGCCTTTCACGCAAGTCCCCGGTTGGGGCCTTCGCGCTCACCGGGACTGACTTACCCCTTCGTTGAGACGGCAGAAAATCGCCTCCGTGGCCTGGTCGAAGCCCCGCTCGAAAATCACGGCGCCCACCACGACCGTGAAAACCAGCGTGGACGTGCGACGGAAGACCAACTGGTATAGCTGCTGCGCCAACGCCATCTTGGCCGCCTGAATTTACCGCGCAGGCGCACTGCGGCCTTCTGGATATGCAGGCGCCCCTATCCGGCGACCGGAACGTCCGTGGGGGGAATAAAAAAAAAAAAGAAAGCGCCGCTCTGAATTCTGGCCTTGGAAGTCCGGTGCCGCCCCCTCCCGGCAGGCGGCGCGCTCTTCCTTCAGGGAAGCTGAACTACGTTTCCCAAGATGCTCCGCCGTTCGTTGGCTTGAAACCAGACCGTGGGATTTGAATTCTGAAACAGGCAGTGGGAGAAAATCCGGACCGCAGAGGGAAGAAAGGTGAGTTGGGTCTGCTTGGATCCCACTTTGTGGATTAATCCAGGGTCCTGGAGAGGTTAGGGCAGGTACTACAGTTCCCATCATTAAGAAAGGAGGATATTTGTAAGCTCAGGGTTGAAATGAAGGTGCTCTCTGAGCTTGGCTGTTTTCTTGCAGACGTTGCAGGACCCAGCTAGGTAACATCATCAGTGTTAGAATGTAAAGGATGTATGTTTGTGGGTTGTTGTTTTTTAAATAGTTATAATGTACACAGAAGACGGCATTTAATTTTGCTGTACCATGTGCAACGACAATAAACTAAATTAAACACTAAACAAACTAAACTAAAAACTAAACTAAACTAAACGGGAGTGAAGTAGAGAGGAGGAGGAGGAGACTGTGGGGTCCTTGGTACTCTCTGACCTTGTGTTTCTTGCAGACGTTGCAGGACCCAGCTAGGTAACATCATCAGTGCTAGAATGTAAAGGATGTATGTTTGTGGGTTGTTTTTTTAATACTTATAATGTACGCTGAAGATGGCATTTAATTTTGTTGTACTATGTGCAACGACAATGAACTAAATTAAACACTAAACTAAACTAAACTAGAAGGGAGTGAGGCAGAGAGGAGGAGGAGGAAGAGGACTGTGGGGTCCTTGGTACTCTGACCTTGTGTTTCTTGCAGACATTTCATAACCCAGCTAGGTAACATCATCAATGTTAGAATGTAAAGGATGTATGTTTATGGGTTGTTGTTTTTAATAGTTAAAATGTACACTGAAGACGGTGTTTAATTTTGTTGTACCATGTGCAATGACAATAAACTAAACTAAAAACTAAACTAAACTAAACTAAACTAAACTAAACTAAACTAAACTAAACTAAACTAAACTAAACTACTAGTATTCTGGAAGACATGAAATTAACCCCAATACCATTTCTACTAACGAAATGAGGAATATATAGCTATTATTTTCCTGAGAAAATGTGCCAAATATTTCTTGGTGTTTTCCTCACTGCAGCAAAACATGAATTCATTTGACACACCTATACAAGCTCTTCCTCTATCCTTTCTCTTCCTAGCTCAGTAAATCAGCTAAATGCCTGAACAACTTTTTTTTTTTTTTGCATATTTTCAGAAGGATCCTCTGGAGTAGCCCTAAACTGCAAACAAAATTCCTTCTCTCTAAGCTTAAGCATAGCCAAATTGCCCAACCCTCTCTCTAGCTCCACGTCTCTTGTTTTGGACTTTTTCTCTAAAAAGTCTATCCTATTGAAGGGAGTTGTTCAATTTCCCCTGAAATCTTAGCCAGTCTTTTATCCAAACATTTTTCCACAGTCTCAAATTTAGCTTCTCAAGATTATGTCAGTCTTTTACCCAAGTCATCAAGATTACTTTCATCCAGTTCAATAGGATAAATAGTTATACTTTTGTGGCAAAAATGACCATGGGTAAGTTTGTATACATTACAGACAAAATGGACAAATTCTCATCCTGAAGGCTGCCAATTCTGGTTCTGGTATGCATTTTTATTATGAAAACTCTATTTTTAAAAACAAATGTAATATAGGGCATACATTTTTAAAATATCATAAAATGGATTTTTAATTCACTATTTAGGAATTAATTTTAAATATCTTAAACTTTGAAATTGAAGAACAAAGTGATGTTATATAAATTGTTGATTAAACTACTAAGTAATTACTGGTTTAATTTCTGTGAAAGTCTAAAGAGCAAAATATTGCTCACCTGTTCAGATGCTTAGAGATATGATAATGTTTTAGACTGGGCAGAAGTATAATCTGTTTATTATTCCTTTCTTCCCCTCTTGCAATCAGTCTTTTGCTGTTTTATGCTAGTCAGAAAAATGTAAATACTGTTGCAGAGCAGGTATCGCAAATCTACGGACAATACAATACAATCCTAACTAAAGTTACAGGATTAAATCTATGAATATTGCCTCAATTTACCAAGACTATCTTTTAAATTTGTCTAAGAGGTATGCCTAATTCATATGTGCATATATTTGCCAGTTCTTTAAACTGTATGCTATGGCTACCAGATCCCAGCTGCAAAATTATGAACTGCTACAAAGAAATACCTAAATTGTCAGCTATTTACCACCATCTTGTGGTCATTGGGATTATTGCAGGCCTTTCTGGTAGGCCTGCTCTGTATTTGATTCCTATGAGATGCTCCATTAATTGACATAGTAAAATACAAAATTTGAAATTGTATCAGTAATATAAACAGTATTACATCAGCTCCAGTACAGTTTCATTAGCAAACAACTACTAGGTCACATAGTTTGAGTTCATCAATTTTTTTAACCCAGTAAACCATGATTTACAAACCACAAGGGTGCACACCATGTAGGCTTAAAACCAGGTAAATTACTTTATTTATTTATTTATTTCTTTCTTTATCGCATTTATATGCTGCCCTATCTCCCGAGGGACTCGGGGCGGCTCACAAATAGAAACATAACAATAAACTAAAAACAGAGTTAAAATAAATGCAATAATTAAGATACCCCAGTAAAACAATAAAAATTTTAAGATACACTAAAAACAGCAATAAAATAACCGTAAAAAATCGACTACATCAGCCAGCTTGGTTAAAAAGCCAAGTCTTTAGATCGCGGCGAAAGGAGCGGAGGTCAGGTGCGGTCCGGAGGTCAGTGGGGAGTTCATTCCAGAGGGCGGGTGCGCTCACAGAGAATGCCCTCGCCCTGGGGACCACCCACCGACATTGTCTGGCGGATGGTACCCTGAGGAGGACAGCCCTGTGTGAGCACACTGGGCAGTGGGATGAAGGCAGAAGGTGGAATAGAATAGAACAGAACAGAACAGAACAGAACAGAATAGAATAGAAGAATAGATCTTTATTGTCATTGTCCCCTTGCGGAAACAACAAAAATTTCTCAGTCGCTATAAGGCATTCCACATAAATTTAAAACAACAACACTAATTAAAGCAATACAATACACTACAATATAACACAAATAAAATGAGCTGCCTTCAGAGTCTAAAGTTTTCATTTAAAGCCAATATTGCTCTAGAGAAAAAGCTGTTCTTAAAACGGTTCGTTCTCGCCTTCATTGCTCTCTATCTCCGTCCCGATGGCAGCAGCTCAAAGAGGCGATGATCAGGATTAATATAAATATTAATTTTTAAAAAGTATTAAAGGGAGATAAGGAAAGAGAAAAGAGAGGGAAAGACAGACAGACAGATAGACCAGGGGTGTCAAACTCATGTTGTCCCGTGGCATCACGTGACATATCGGGACTTTTTTTTCCCCCTTTGCTAAACTGGACGTGGGCGTGGCCAGCGCGTGACACATCTGGCCCGCAGGCCGTGAGTTTGACAGCCCTGAAATAGACAGACAGACCAACTGACTAACCGACCACCCATGAACTAGGATCTGAAACTCTTGCCTTTTCCAATATGTCTTCACAAGAGTAACAGAATTATGCCATCACTTGTTCTGGCTAACTTTATTTTCCCCTACTGAGAGTAATATCCTCCCCTCCCCCCACTATAGAATGAAAATATGAACAAGGAAAGGAGCATTTTTCTTTGTCTGTGAAATCACTGCTACTCACCTATGGAAAAAAACAACTACTATATACTACTCTCATTCTGCTGGCAAAAGCTCTATACAAATTAGTAGTTCATATGCCATATTTTTCCTTCCCCTTGCTGGATGGCTCTGAAAATACATGGAATGATGAATGGTTTCTAATCCTGATGGCGACTGTGTTTTTATTAAGCAGAAAATCATAATACAGATTTAATCAATGCATTTAAATGTTACCAAAGTTAATGAAACACCATTTTAAAATGCAGTTTAAGATAGCAATAAAATCCTTTTTGTCTTAAAGATTTTCAGATTCGAAGTTTATCTGCTGCTACTTGATCTATTTTCTCCTTAACTTTTCTAAATAAATATATGGTTTCCCAATATATTTGGGAACATGATAGTATTTGTAACAATAATAAAGCCATTCCACTGTACTCTGACCATAGTTAATATTTCCTGTAACTACTTCCAAGTGACTCAAAATCAGGTCTGTTTCATTTGAAAAAAGGAAATAAATTACTGAATAATAATGCATATAAAAAACATTTGGTCGTTTCAAATTAGAAAGACACAGAGAAATGACAACAAAGAATTTGTTAGCATCTGAAACACTCTTTCTAAATATGTGCCTAGAATTACTTAATAAGTAATTATTACATTTCAAAACCAGCTCTAGAAAAACCAATAATTATGGATATAACATATTGACAGAATCAAGACAGTGGATTTTATATCAGATAAAGTATGTCACACAAAAAAACATTATTAAGGAATTGGTCAAAAAGCAAGGCAATTTTGATATAATTTTGAAGCATAACATCACTCTTCCAGCGAAATATTTCCTTATATTTTGAACAAATTGAAACAGACTTTTAACTTTTGTTTATTTAAACTTTTCACTGTTAATTTATAACTTTTTTTAAAAAGACCATGAAAATGAAATCTGCCAAAGATGTTATGATCTACCCCATATGCGCCACTGCATGCTATAAAAAGGGAACCCAAAGTTCAGACCTTGAACACAAATATTTCCAGAGATTTGTGGTTGCATTTTTATGTGTGCTTTTTATTAGATGAGCACGAATAATTACAATCCTATTATATTCCTGACTCCAATTAGCATGTATGGGCCTGCTTTTTATTTTACCTTGCCAATCGCTCGAAACAGAACCAAGGAATGAGAGCTGCCTTATCGTTAGTTTTTAAAACAAGAGGAACATTGGGGTGTATTTTTTGTGGAAGTAATCTTGAGCTACTATTTTTCTAAATTTCTCCAGAATTTTAGAGGCACGGGAGAGCAGAGAAGAGATTGAATTCTGTGTCACTCCATCCGGCGTCTAGCTGCTCCGCTTTGGAGGAGGTAGGAGGCTGGGGTCTCTTTCTGCTTGTGTGAAACGGACATTGCCTCTCTTCCCTAGACTTTTCCTGTGGGGTTCATCCAGCAGGCAGGGTGGGGAATAAATGTCTGAGCTATACCAAGGTCGGCCTGCAAGAGCTGACAGCTTCTGTCTCTGTACAAAGAAAAGAATCAATACTTTTGGACTACGGCTGTGCCCTCAGTGTAAAACAACAAACATGCAGCGTCTGACATGTTTCTAGGTGATTTGTGGCAAAACCTCTTGTCTGATCTGTATCCAGGAGCTGCTGTGTTACTGGTCTTTGCTTTTCCTCCTCATCTCCCCCCCCCCCCCAGTTCTGTGATGTCTAATGCTTTACTCAGGTACAGAGGCGTGTATTCTACCCTACAGCTACTTGTCACTCAATAAATCACACCTACAAGCACAGTCTGCACAGAGTGATCTGGGCTTTAACAAAGGATCAGAGGGACAAAGTGCAGGCAAGATACTGTAATTATAACAAAAATAAAACATTCAGTGAGCTGTAGCAAAGACAGAGGCTCTAAGGCACTGACAGACTGTCATCAGAACCGGTCCTGGCTTTTGCGTCTGTCTGATGTTGTGAGGGCTTTTTTATTATTATTATTATTTTATTTTGCTTCCATTATTTATGAACTTTGGTACCTTAAAGTTCTTCTTTGTGTGTCACAGAACTTTCTGAAAGTTGTACCCGATAAAATGAAGGGAACGTACACAATAGGGAACATACATGCTTGGGCCATATTTAAGGGTTACATTCTTTCAAAGAATAACATTGTTACTGGTTTCTTGGGTTATTAAAAGTAGGAAAATGAGCATCTGCAAGCCATAATGCAACCTAAGGCAGATGAAGAAGAGGAAATTGCTGTTGTGTGACAGATTTGATGACATGACAAATAATTTCAGGAACTGTTCAGTTGAAAGTTTTACAGTTTTCTTTGAAAGAAACCAGAAAAACACAATTCCTGGTATAATTTGCACATGTCCTAAAAGCAAAGAAATTTGTAGATTTCCCAAGCAGCTTTCCATGTGTTTGCATTTTCAGATTAAATCATATAAATATATATACTAGAAAGAAAGTCAAGATATTAAAATATTGCTTGTGCAGGCCTTATAAAACCCACTCTATGTTTTATATAATTAGCATCAATCTGAGTTTTTATTCTTTTGGTTTCTATAGAAGCTTCAGATAAACTGAATACATACTGTAGAATTCTACATCCATTTGAAAGACACATATTTTACTTGTTTCTTCATTTTCACCCAACTATGAGACGGGTATCATCAATTCAAAATATATTAATATTTAGTTTATAGTTTTTAATAACAATTTTTGTGCTTCTAAAAGGAGCCACCAGGGACCTTTGGAAATATGTAAGTTCAACCACTGAGATCAATTGACAGAATAGTTTTACAACATTTGGTTGAAGTAGGAACAGTAGCTGATGTCACTTCGGTGCTCTAGCATGTTTCCAAAATAATTGCATTTAAGAGCCAATATATCCACCTGCATTTGAAGGATAGAAAGTAAAGAAAACACAACAATGAAAAACTAATTTTTGGATTTGGAATCAATTTCAAATAATAACAGAGATTCTAATGAAGTCTTCAATTATATTTTTATTTTGGCTGAAATCTAAACACATTTTCTGGGAAATATCTTCATTTCAATAAGCATATTGACAATTTGAAAATAGACATCCTTAGAAATACATATATCAAATATTTTATTTAGTTATTTATAACCCTTCCCTATCCATATGAACACAGAGCAGTGATCAGCATAATTCTATCATACAACACAATTAAAAACAATCAGTATTTTTGGAATTACTGCCTATGATGGACACCCAAACACAAACAACTACAGTTAGAAACATGTGGTTAAAGACATCTTCAAATGCCACAACTAAGATTTTAAAATACAGCAATTGGTTTATTTTCTTTTACCAACTGTAGATCAGGTTTTTGCTAAAATTCATATAAATTCAAATTGTCTAGTAATATGGAAGATAGACACGCTAGCTCAGCTTTTAATGTCTTCCATGAACACCTGCATTGTCCCTACAAGCACCAGGTGCTGATTTTGCCATAATGAGCAGTATATTCTGAATGGGTTGTTTATTTGCATTTTTTATTGATTTCCAATATCCAATCCACAATAAATATATTTGACAATTCTATTTTTCTGTAATCTTATATATGGGAGAAAGTACAGGGAAAACTAACCAAGCTCTGCCATCTTCTGTCTTCTTAAGTGTTCCTACTTTGAAGACAACTTCTTACAATATAGAACTTTATATGTCTGTGAAGGCTCTTCAGTAGATTTAGTTCACTGATATTTTAAAGTTCTAAATCATAGACAAATCCTTCAAAAACAGAAAGGCCATTCTGCTGTCTGTAAAGAATTGGTCATTCTTTTACATGAAGAGTAAATATGAGACAGAATCTGCAGCACTTACAGTATATGATTTTGAGCACAGCGTGTTTACAGAATGCCTGGCAACATTCTTGTGAATTAACACCTTCCTTATGAAATTTTGGGAAAATCTTCCTCTGTTGCAGAACTCAGGAGAATTATTATTTTGGGGAAAGAAGCTAGATAAAAAGAAGCTATATATTCATCTACAGAGAACCAAATATATTGTATCTCATACAAGAAGTATCTCAAACACTCACACATTCTATGCCAATTCTTTCTATCACTAATCACAATTCCTATCTTCTACATATCCTCTTTGTACACTTTCCCCCCAAAATAAGACATCCCCTGATAATAAGCCAATCAGGCTTTTGAGCAGAGGGCAATAAGGCCAAGCATTTATTTCAGGGTTCAAAAAAATATAAGACAGGGTCTTATTTTCGGTAGAATATATAGAGCCATACAACACGGTAGAATATATAGAGCCATACAAGCCACTACTATGAAGCATAAGCAAGATATATGGTCAGTAGTGGGTTTCAATTTAGTTTGCTACTGATTCACTTATGCTTGCACCCGATGTTTCTGAGCAGAAGCGTCCGGGCAGGTGGGTGGAGCCTCCCGCCACCGCTATCGGTTCACCCAATCCAGGGCGAACCGGTAGCAACCCACCACTGCATATGCTCCATTATCATAAACTCTTTTCGGCTAAGGAAACATGAAACAACATTACCCACTTTCACTACAATTGACTGTTTCTTTTAATACAATAAGCACTGCATTGTTGTAAAGAAGCTTACTTATTTTGGTCTTATGCTTACTCTGCATCCACTATTTTAGTTCTCTTGCTATTGGCAATAAAGAGCAGAGCTATATTTTTGAAATTCTTTCCCCAAGATATTAAGTAATTGGCAATGTTTTAAAAATGTGCTTATCTCTTCTGTTGGTAAAACTATTCCTTACGTATGATTTTTATTATTGTTTTCTATTTCCTGTTTTTATTGTTATAGATCTTAACTGATATTTCCAGTCACTCCAAGAATCCTTTGACTTACAATGAAATAACAAATGTTAAAAAATAAATAGACTGCTGTAGCTTCAGACTTTTAGGTTACAAAAAGGATAAGTAATCTGGTGCCATTCTGATGTTTTGGATGACCAAAATCAGGCTTACAAAATGGCCCTTGATGTGAAAAATTATGGGACTTGTACTCCAACCTGGGGATACCAGGTTGTCCACATTCAATTCATAGAAGATTTCACATAGCAGGGGTGCAAAATGATGGCCCTTTTATGACATGTGGACTTCAACTCCCGGAATTCCTGAACCAGGCATGTTGGGTCAGGAATTCTGGGAGTTAAAATCCACAAGTCATAAAGGGGCCATCGTTCCCCACCTCTGCTCTGTAACAAAATCATACTTTATCTAGTCAGTTGTTTTTATGTTATGCAACTTAAACCAATGGTTCAAAAATAAATTAAATGGAATAATGAACAGGAAAAAAAATGGCACATTGGGGGGGGGGAAGAAGCATACCACAAAACAGTGCAAAGATATTTAGAGAATCATTTATTTAAAGACAAAAGATATAATATCATTCAGATGTTTGTTCATGCCTAAAAGTCTAATTTCAATTCCCTTTTGAAAAATAATGTCCTGGTATATCCGGCAAGGAGGCACTATTTCACTCCTCTCTCTTGCTGTAGATCTCCTCTGATCCTTTTTTAATGTTTCCAGAAGTAGTGCTGGGTCTAATTAGGCAATTTTCCTTCCATCTCCTTTTGTTGTTTTTCTCCCTACTGCAATCCATTGTTCACAGCCCATTACAAATTCCCTTGGATTCTTTACAAGCCATGAACAAGCCCACAATGTAGCACAAGAACTCCAACTTGGAAAGTATTTTTTTAAAAGGTCTGGATTTACTCTCTTAAATCCAGCCTGAGCACATGTTCTTCATGAGTGTGAAGTTTAATCCAGAAGGCAATAAATAAAACAGAACAGCAATTAATTCTATAATTATTATATGATTATTGTTACCATAATTTTAAGCATACACACTGAAAATCTAATTAAAAGCCAATCCTGTCTGCAAGTTTGGCGCAATTCAACATTTTGATATTAAAATAAAACATCACTACAGCTAAACTGAAGTTTTATTGTACTTAGATTTGATTTATAGCATACGGGTGTTGCTTTTTATATGTTTTACTGCACAAGGAAATCAATCTTTTCTTTAATCCTTTGTGCTTTATAAAATCCTTTTTGTATTTTAATCTTATTCTTTCCTATAGCAATCGTCTATCACAAATTAAACATAATAGAAATATTTAAAAGTCAAATATAGTTTATTTTGAATTAATCCTGTACAACCCATGTCTCAGTTTAATCTACATTTATTAAAATACATAGAGTAAATAAAATACTGAAAAATGAATTTTTGGATTTGGAATCAATTTCAAATAATAACAGGGTCTAATAAAGTCTTCAACTGTATTTTTATTTTGGCTGAAATCTAAAAGACGTTCTGGGAAACGTCTTCATTTCAATAGGCATATTGTCAATATGAAAATAGACATCCTCAGAAATACATACATACATACATACATACATACATACATACATACATATCTCAAATGTTTTATTTAGTTATTTATAGCTCTTCCCTATTCATATGAACTCAGAGCAGTGACCAGTATAATTCCACCATACAACAAATAAAAACAATCAGTACTTGGAATTACTGCCTACGATAGACACCCAAACACAAACAATTATGGTTAGAAATATGTGGTTAAAGACATCTCCAAATGCCACAACTAAGATTTTAACATTGTACTTAGATTTGATTTATTGCATACGGGTGTTGCTTTTTATTCGTTTTACTGCAAAAGGAAATCAATCTTTTCTTTAATCCTTTGTGCTTTATAAAATCCTTTTTGTATTTTAATCTTATATCTATTCTTCCCTACAGCAACCCTTTACCAAAAATTAAACATAATAGAAATATTTACAAGGCAAATATAGTTTATTTTAATTAATCCAATACAACCCGTGTCTACATTTATTAAAATACATAGAGTAAATAAAAAATTCAAACTTCTGGAAAAATCACTGATTTATGTGTGTAAATTCTACTCTAATAACATCAATGCTCTACTAATGAATTATCTATAAAATGTTTATTCAAACTTAGTAAATTATACAAATTAAATATTTCAACGCAAAGCTTATATAAATTCACAGTTTTTCCAAAACAGCAGGTCAGCCAACAACAGTTTTTATATTCACTCTATTGCAGAATACTAATATATATATAAAACCTTTCAAAGAAACTTTCTTGTATGCATGACAAAGGATTGCCAAAAGTATTAATACTGTTTTGAAAGATGCGGCTTGGAGGAAGTTAGAGAAATGAAGCTCTGTACAAGAAAAAGCAGTGTAAGTCATACTGAATCAGATCAAAAACCTGTCACTTTCAGATTTAATTTCCATAGTATTCAGTCAGATAGCTATAGAAAATCCACAAGTGCAGAAGAAGAGCAAAGAAGTTCTTATGCCCTACCTTTCTAACTAGCTTAGAAAAATATATCACCAATAAAAGAGAATATATCACCCCTTCTTTCAAATATGTTTTCTTCAATAATAGAATGACAGAGTTGGAAGGTTCTTGGAGGTTTTCTACTCCAAGCAGGAGACCCTACATCATTTCAAAGAAATGGTTGTCCAATCACTTCTTTAAAACCTTAAGAACCTTCAGTGAAGTAGTTATTTGTCTGTAAGAAGCCCAGAGTCAATGAAAGTGACTGGGCGGCCATATAAATTTTCTAAATAAATAAATACATTTTATTTCCTTTCAATTATCCCCCCCCTTTTTTTTCTATTCTCATTCATCTAGTCCAGAGTTATTTCTTGTAGATTTCCTAATTGATTTATTTGCTCTAATATCTTCTAATATTTATGTTTGTTACCAATAGTGTTGGCCATTTGTTCAGCCCAACTACAGATTATTTAGAAACGAATACTGAAAATAAAATACCTACATTTTATCTACACGTTTTCATAACTACTTTTAAAAACAATCTGAAAATAGAACATCAACTGGAATAGATCTGTAAAGGGAAGAATGAGAAATAGAAATGGTTGAATGCTAATTGTCAATTATTGATATTTTTCTTCTAGTTGCAGAGAAAGTTGGTTTTTTTATTAAAGAGAATTGGAAGGAAAGCTAGCAACAAGCAGCTTTAAGAGTCTGTTTTGCTCAAAGGCCAGCTGAATGCAGCCAATGGGAAAAAGAAATATGTGTGTGTGTCAGCCTTTTAGTGTCTAAAATTTCTTTGTATAACCTCCAAATAGAAGATACAAAATAAAGTTAGATAAAACAAGCTGCAGTTTATTCAGTGACTTTTTCAACAAACTGCAACTGAAGCATATAATGGCTTAGCAAAGCAGCTGCAAGACTCAACTGTATTTTCTTCCAAATAGCTTGTGTCCATGTGAAAAATGTTTATTCCAACAGATATCAGCAACTGTAATGAGAATGTTATACATTTTACAGTCCTACAAACTAACAGTGCAACAATTCATCCAAATATATGATATGATTTTACAATGCTGAAAAGAAATTTGTTCCTAATCTTGCTTAGCTTTTAATATACATGTACTAAATGCTCAACAATACATGGAGTGAAAACTCATGGCCCACTCAGAAGTTCTAGTGGATTGCAACAGCACTCATTTCTCAGGATACTGTGCTTACCACCTTGGGAGTAAAAATTATTGAACACAAAGGGTTGTATCTGGATAAAAAAACCATAAGACTGATTTCTGAGATATTCTGTCCTAAACAGTAGCTATACTATTTAGATAATTTAATAACTAAGGAGCAAACATGGGAAATCATGTATGTTGGTACTCCCTCCAATATTCATGAAAAAAATGCACAAGATGATTGTACCAACACTGAAGCTCCAAGTGACATCTAGAGCACAATCTCAGACTGTGCGTAGAAAGAAGAAATTTTCCTTGACTGACAGAAAATTAGATCAAGCGTATTCTCCCAACTGATCAATGATAAATAGAATGGGGTCAATTAATACATTTTTAAATCTGGTTTGTGCTTATATTAATTAGCTCTAGCCATGCATACTTTCAGCACACTTTTTTCTATAGTAGAAAAAATGGATTTTAAGACACACTGTGCCTCTATAGGAAAATATAATGGTTCATGAACATGAAACAGAAAAAAAAAAACAATTTCTGCTATTATGCATCACAGTCATCCTTTATTCATAAGAAGTGATAAAAAATACCTTAAATATATAGTTCTTTCAAAATAATTTCAAATTACGTTCATGTGGACACCCATATTTCTGTTTCTGGATTGTAGAAATAACAAATACACAAAGCCATGCTTACCTTTACCACAGAAATTAGATAACCACTTGTACTAGAATTTTTAAAAAGTTCAAGAAAGCTTTACCACCAAAAGATTCCTTCTTTAAGCACTGAGTGGTTGAAAAATACGGCTGCAAGCTTTAATTGAGCTAATGAGCAGATTAATTACCTAAAGCTTTAGTAGAAGATTAAAATTGGCTTCTTGGTTCAACTGTGGGATGGTAGGGAATGAAACTAAGAAGTGCCAGAAGCACAAACTCCACAGTTTGCTCATACTTATGCTAAATTTTATAACAAAGTTTATCTTGAAATTTCCATCATAAGCTGTTTATAACTGTGAAAACACTTGCCATTAGTACATCAAGATTATTAATTTGTGCTCAAAAAAAAAAAGTTGTAAGCCGCCCTGAGTCTCCGGAGAAGGGCGGGGTATAAAT
>JANHFM010008232.1:13901-26585 GCA_032468115.1 Grayia smithii
TAGTTATTAACAAATAATAATAATAATAATAATAATAAGCAGGAATGTCACCTAAAGATGATCTAACTTTGCTGGAAGAGACAAAATAGTATCTACTATATTTGGAATGTTACTGGCCCTGCAACTTCTTCAAACCTAAAACACATTGCAATATCAGCAGGCAGAATTTAGTATTTCCAGAAGAAATATTATGCTCCAGGGAAACTCTGATTTATAAGACAATCTCAAAATCGCATAATCGCAAAGATACGAATCTAGTTGTTTTACATAAAGTCTGTTCCAACAGAATGAAACTGTTTTATGAGCAGATTAATAATATGGATTTATTCATTTGGTTCTAAAAGGTACACTCAATTCTATTGATGTAGAATTTAAACAAAGTGAAGTTCTTGGAGATATTGAACCCATAAAATGTGGGGCCATATGTAACTTTAGCCTTCTTTCATTTTTCTGCAAAGCACTCTCTAAAATACAAATTAATTCTATTGCTTGGAAAAAAGGCAAACTTAAAAAAGCACACATTTATAGGGGTTGCATTTGTTTACATTTATCTTCTGCTTTTCCTGGAAGAGGAAAAGGTGACATGATATCTTATCATGGCTACTGGGGCTGTCCAGAGCTTTAGGTACCATCTCCATCAAGTGCTGCAAAGTACAGGGGAAGGCGATCAGGACATTTATCTTCAACACTTTAAGGGAGCTTCACTTCTGAAAAGGAATGGCTACTTAAAAGTGTGTTTGTGCTTTTGCGTGCTCCAAAATATTTGTGGAAATTGAAACCACAGCTTTTACTTGATTGTTGGTTTACATTTGTAATTATGTTCCAACAAGTCAGTATTGATTCTTAGTGATCACATAGATAGATTTTCTCCATGATGATCTGTCTTGGACCCGGTCTTTCAGGTCTTCCAATGGTGAACTCATTGCCACTGTAACGGAGTCCATATACCTTGCTGTTGGTCACCATCTTCTCTTTTCTTCCCCCTTTCTCAGCATTAGAGCCTTCTTCAGAGAACTAGGTCTTGGTATAACGAGTCCAAAGTAGGGTAAATTGAGCTTGGCTCAATTTTATGCCTCTAAGAACTCTGGATTTATTTGTTCAATGCTTAGCTGTCCATGGTATTCTCAGAAATCTTCTCCAACATAAAAATAACTATGACATCTTGGAGGAAGCATCAGAAAAGTTGATACTTTTGTGATGCCTCCTTCTTGAACAAGACCTATTATTAAGGAACCCAATGAATAATGACCCTTATAGCAGGCTTAGATTAGTTCCTCTAGCAAAACTGTCCTACCAAATTGTATATATGGGTGTTACAGTAGATGAAATATAAAATCTGTGAAGTATGAAATAGGACATTTAGACAAAATTGAAATGTGTCATCTCCCTGGTTGCCCAACCACAGCACCAACTGGAGAAAGCAAGGAGTTGGGTTCCCACCCCCCACCCCCCGATAATCATTATTTGGTGAGTCTGGAAGCTGTGTAGGGGAAGGGGGCTTGCATGGCTATTTGAGATAGAACTGGTGGATATGATACTTAAATGTCCACTGCCAATTCTCAAGGTTGCTCCATGTCAGGCTAATTCTTCCACTGAATCAGATATTCAAGTTTCTCCCTCCTGTGTCAAGAATCCAAAAAATACTCTCATATTCTTCTTCCCTGTCTATGAGAACTGCTGGAAAATGGGAAGATGCTGCAAGTAAAGGACAGGGAGGCTGATCTTCCACTAGACAAAAAGGGTGAAACATCAGAAATACTTTCAAATACTTTCCCCAGCAAAGCTGGCTGGGGAATTCTGGGAGTTGAATTCCACCCAACTTAAAGTCACCAAGGTTGAGAAACCGCTCTATGAGTTTCTTGGATAGATAAAAGGAAAGTGAAAACGTAATGAGAAGTCATACCAAATTCCCCATAGCAATCTTGGTACCTTCTTGCTTATGCACATCTGCTGTATGTCTGTATTCAACTTTGACTTAATCTAACTGTTCTTTGAAGAGCAATTGTGTCACCTGTCTCTCTTGGAGAAAATCAAAGACCTGAGGATCCACAAGGCAGCAATTTGAAGAGAGAAAAGGTGAGAATTATAGCCATAAACTACTTGAAAGGGAATTATGGTAACTGAGGAGCACAGAGGGTTGTACTATGCAAATTCTGCAAGTGACAAAAAAATCAGGTCAACGGCCATGTTGATAGGAAACTTAAAACACAAAAATTGTTCTAACATGCCATTAGCTTTCTTTGCTCGTTTTATTCCATGGTGATGAGACAATGGCAAATGAATATAAATATTCAGCCAACAGAAGAAAGTTATGCCGAATCTGTAAACTGAAAGCCAGAATCTGAGATCACATGATTGACTAAGATCTCATATGAGAAATATAGTCTGGAAAGAGTTGCGGAATATCCAGAGCAAATGCTCTGCGTAGAATAAAAGGAGCCATCTTGATAAACAAGGTCCACTACCACCAAAATGATCATGTAACTTTGCACTTCTGAAAAAACAGTAATATAGTTTAGTGTTCCATAGATCTTCAGGAGAGGGAGTAAATGGAACAAAATGGTTGAATTAGCAATAATGGCCTTGGCCCAGCAACAGTCATGAAAGGATGATAGATAGGCATTGATATTTGTTCTCACCCTTGACCACCAGAACTGTCTGAGCAAAAGTTGCAACATTTTGAATATTCCCCAAGAATGCATAGTGCATGACAAAGTTGCACTATGTCTTCCCTTAAAGGCGGAGGACAATATACAGTAAATAGCTATTACAAAGCAGCAGTTGTCCAGTAGGTCTTTTTGCAGGTCACCCATATGAAATCTGATGGATGGATATTGTTGTTGCTGTAAACAAATCATTTTCAACAGATTTCCTGCCTGTTTTCCCTTGTCTAGATTCTCTGGAGTGTCCCTTCTAGGAGAATGCTAACTCTATCTTTGCCAGGGCTTCAATCCTCTAGGCCAAACAAATTATACAGCTTATCCCTTGGAACATTGAAAACTATGGGAAGTTGAATGAATCAGCCAAGTGTTTCCCCTTCATTCAGCAGTTCTCAGTTCTTAACCAGAGGTTGGTACTCAGAGTGGCTTCCAAGAGGCAATTACAGTTGAAGAATGGGAATGTAGATTCTGAATTCAAACTGATACCAATATCAGGCTCAGCCAAAGAGGACAAAGCTGTTTAGAGAAGCCTTAATTTCCAGACTTAAGATTTCCTGATGATTTCTCTTCCAAGTACTTCTTTTTGTGCCATATCCGTCATCGGATGTCGGTGATCATGTTGGCGATCCTATTTTTATCAGCAGCCGGACAAAAAAGTGCTGCTGAGTTTTGTCCAAGCCAGTCCCTTAGATTTTGAAGCCATGATGTTCTTCTTTTGCCTGGACCTCATTTGCCTTCAATCTTTCCTTGGAGGATTAAGTGAAGTATGCCGTATTTTTCCGGGTGTTGCATCACATGTCCAAAATATTCTAACTTTAGCTTTTTAATGGTTTTGATGATTTCCCTTGGCTTTCCCAGGTGGCTTATCACCTCCTCATTTCTGATTTTGTCAACTCAGTTTATACGTAACAGCTATCTGTAAATCCACATTTCAAATGCTTCTAGTTTCTTCAAATGGTTTTCTGTTAGAGACCAACTCTACTCCGTAGAGCAGGATAGAAAAGATGTAACATCTGATAAGCCTCATTTTCAGGCATGTTCTTCTGTTCTTGCCTTCCAAAAACAGCAAAAAGGAAGAGGCACAGGGCTAAACCCTAAGCCTAACCATGCTTCATTTCTGCTTAGGGATGAGGTTAGCCAGTTGTTGCCGCCTGCTGGGTGCTATATATGGTACAAATATTAAAGTCCCTTTTTTTTAAAAAAATGATAAAGTTCTTGCAATTGTGAAGCATTTTATTTTTCCCTCACAAATTATTTATTATCTGAGTAGTTATACTGAATATTCCTTATTGTTCCATCATATTTTAGTACATGAGGCACTAAGAAAAGAGGCTGGTTATGCAAAGACTGAAGAGTAGGAGGAGAGAATGTTAATATGCATTGGAAACATCAGCCTCCATACTGGAATAAGGGAGTAAAAAAAATGTCAAGATGGCAGTCAATGCGTTGATCTCAAAGCCCTACTCTTTGTTCATGTACAGAGGGGTTCAGCTTCACTCATATTGCCATGGTTACCATTTTGCCTTTTTGACACCTTCACCCATTGATGCCAGTGATCTTAACCTTAGTAAACTGCACAGCCACATCTTTAGTTGAAGCCCAGCAAGAGATGAACCATGTCTTAGATGGAAAAAATTCCATGTTAATTTTTAAAAAAAGAAAATATATTGACTTAAATCTATCAGAAAAACTTGTAGCAAGCACTTTAAAATGTATGTTTCATAGTGTCCCCTTTGTTACCATGCAGCCTGGGTTCTATGGACAAGCCCCTTACTCTTTTATCCTCCCAGAGATCATTCAAGACTTGGCTTTTCCCACAAATGTGGGAAATGGGAATTGGAATGGGACAAGGTCCAGAAAGTGTGGTTGATTAACATCAGTTTTTCTGTTTTTAATTTATTGTTGGTAGTTTTATATTGTTTTATTGCTTGTAAGCAATAAAACAGAGTTGGTTTTAAAATGGGTAGCTGTACAAATTTTAAATAAATAAAATTTTATTGCACTAGCAATATCATGGTTGCATTTGTGCACATTAACTGATCCTTGGAAATCACCAGCTAGCAATAAATCTACTTGTAGAACTGTTTTTTCAGTTGAAAAACAAATTCTTCCCTTGTAGAAATTTACAGTAACAGAGTTGGAAGGAACCTAGGTTATCTAGTCCAACCACCTGCTCACGTAGGAGACCTGGACTAGGGATTCGAACCACCGAACTGTTGACCTATCTGATCGACAAGCTCAGTGTCTTAACTACTGAGCCATCTAGTCATGCTAGTAGAACCTCTGGTCATGACCATAATTCATTCCATAACTTTGGTCGCAAACAGATCTGGTCACAACCCGAACCTAATTTTGGAAATTTGGCGCTTACAAAAAAAAATGACATGAAATTGGCCACAAAAAAAAACACGTGAATTTTTTTATCGGAACCCGATTTGGCCGTGGTCAGAAGCGTACGTGACCAAAGGTTCTACTGTATTTGGAAAGAGAAAACTTTGGGTCATTCTTGCCATTGATTTAGAAAGCATGGTATGCCATAGAGTAGACTTACCACTGATTTTAGAAAGTAAGGAATGGCAAATATAAAGAAATACGGTTTTGTACATCTCTACATTTCCTACCCATAATCAGTTCAATTTCTAGTAAACAATATGTTTGTTTAATTTCAAACCAATATGTCTTATTAGATTCACAAGACTTACTTTTTTATGATATTCCAGAACTTCATGTATACTCGACACAAAAACCTGAGACTGTAATGGAAACTGAGAAGTCTTTCAAAATAGTGTGTCTGTTGGCAAAGTGCAACCAATTACACTAATGTATAAATTCTGAAAACAAGCTTCTCTTGAAGGGGACAGTGAATCAAAGCTCTAACAAAGGAGTACTCTGATGTGTGCCACAACATGTTTTTCCAGTTCTGTTTCAATTCCCCAGGCTTACAATCAGTGTTAAAATGGGGAATAATAAATATGAACTGTGTTATCTAAAACAAACTAGTATGAATCTTATCTTGAAAAATCTCTTTTTTAAAGGCAAGTGTCAGGGTTCTAGGGTTGTGTTGTTCTATGAATGTGTTACTGTTTTTTATATAACAAGAATATCATGATCCCTAAATGAAACCAAAATAAAGCTTACGGGGCAGGGGATTTCTGCAATGATAAATGCACACACCCATTTGGATGCTTCAACTTCAGAGTTCAAGCAAGACTTGACTCCTAAAGGCTTATCCAGATTATCAGATTTCCTTGTCTCAGAAAGTTTTGGAAGGCAAAAGTGGAAAACATTGCCCTGTTTTAGCTTCCCGGGGACATGTTTTTATGCTTCACTTCTGAAGTAAACTTTTCCACATTCTGTTGCCTCAAGCATTGCTGGTGTTTGAAGAAAATACTTGACCTTGATGTAGGCTAATCTGGGCAGTTTTAATGGCTACAATGCAGAATAAGTAACAGCTCTGCAAATTCATCCATGTTTCCCATACTCTGTAATATCTTTCCTACAAATGCTGTAACAGCTCAATGTGTATAATACTTGTCTTGTAATCAGAATCTGGTTGGTTCAAAACCCAGCAGACTTTTTGGCACTATTGTGATTTTTTTTTCCCCTTGAGTTTTCTACTTTTCCCATTAGTGCAGTTTTCATCACTTTTTTCAGTCATCTAATACAGAAAGATAGCTATGAAGAACTATGGATTATTCAGGCTATTTGGAAACTAAGGATGAATGACTGAAAAAATGATGAAACAATGTGGAAATGATAAAAACAAAAAATATATAATTTTTAAAAGACCAAATAAATGCTTTCTTCTGTTGGCCTCAATTTTAAATGTATTAAATATTTCCAGCAGTATTCATGGAAGATCACAATGCATTGTGAGAGCAAAGCTTGTTTTACTATGGTTTGCATAGTAAATCACACATTTATGACTAAGAACCAGCTACATTCATGGAACATGCTAAGCCATTAAGCATGGATTACTCAATATGTTAAGCCACAAATAAGTAAACTAACTCTGTGTGGATCAGATTAATATTGTTCAAAAAGAATCAGTTGTGCTGGATTATCTTTTTCCAAGTGAGCATGGACTTCAACTTTCAGAATGATTTAGTCAACGCAGTGCCACTGCTGAAAATAGTGGGAGTTGAAGAGACATTTGGAGAATGCCAGTTTGAGGCACACTGACATAAACTTCTCTGTACACGCCTCTATGTATGAGGATTCTCACATGCAGGTTATTCTGTGCCTAACTGATAAATACATAATAGCTTTGCTCAAGATAAATAGTCTTAGAAAGGAGCTTATTCAATAAGATATTTGGTCTCCATTTTCTCTCAAGGCATTGTGAATAATGATATTTTAGTACATGATGCACTAAGAAAGGAGGCTGGTTATGCAAAGACTGAAGAGTAGGAGGAGAAAATGTTAATATGCATTGGAAACATCAGCTTCCATACTGGAATAAGGGAGTAAAAAAATGTCAAGATGGCAGTCAATGAGTGATCTCAAAGCTCCACCCTTTGTTCATGTACAGAGTGGTTCAGCGTCACTCATATTGCCAAGGTTACCATTTTGCCTTTTTGACACCTTCACCCATTGATGCCAGTGATCTTAACCTTAGTAAACTGCACATCTTTAGCTGAAACCCAGCAAGGGTGAGTTTCCACATCTTAAAGGCATTGTGAATAAGTGTAATTAGTGGATAGACATCTAATGTTTTAGTTCTAATGCTAGATGAATTTGATTTTGAACTGTCTCACCCTAATTTTGAGAGTCACTTTGATGTAGTGGTTAAGATATCAGGCTAAAAACTGGGGGATTTTGAGTTCTAATCTTCCCATGGACAAAACCAGCTGGGTTCCTGTCTCTTGGCCCTAAGAAGATGACAACGGCAAACCACTTCCAAAATCTTGCCATGAAGACTGTAGGGATTTCTCCAGGCAGTTGCCGAAAGTCAACAGGATATGAAGGAATACATATACACAAACAGAAATACACAGAAAGACAAAACTTCCTGACCTTAATCTATAATTTCATTCTGAGATGAGCAAAAATATGCTGTCAGAACAATGGTATTCCTCACAATGTCGGTCAGCTCAGTTTCATTGTGAGATATTCTTCACAATGTTAACTCAGTGACTTAGCTCAGTGCCAGAGGTCATGATGTCCTCTTCCAACTACTTTTATACCATCACTCTGTGCAAAAAGCTGAAAAAAATATCTGGGTAGAATACACATCCAGAAAATTTTCTGATTAAAAAGAAAATGCCAAATTGAATCTTCTGCCTAAGAAATCTTGAATGATATCCCTTCCTATGGACCCCAGGCCTTCATTTTCTTAACTGTTCCTCTGCAGAGTATTATCCTGCAGTTCGCAGCAGCTCTGCTGACTGCAGGAACCCTAACTGACACATTAATTTCACGCGTCAGCATTCTAAATAGAAATGAATACAAATCAGTCAGGGCAGCTGCAGTAGTGGAACCTGCAACTCTAACCTGTTTTATGTAGGTTTTCAACATTTCTCTGCAGAGTAAGCTATAAAATGGTGAGTATGCCTCTGTAAAAAAGCATGCCTCTGCAGTCTGCCTCTCAGATCAGTTGAAGAACTTGCACTTGCATGCTAAATTAACTAAGGTGCAAAAACAGTCACAAGATGCAAACAGTATTTATATTCTGTGTCTAAGTTACAGTATGTTTTTGCTTAATGGATACAAACAGAATACTTAAACCAGAGTCCACAACCTTTAAGGATCACAATCTTTACTTATTTTTTATGGTTTGCAAATATCAATTACTCTCTTAATGGGCAGAGTTACCCAACAGTACATGTCATTTGGCAGTCAATTAATTGTAGAGCTAACTTCCCAACATAGAGGACATTCCTAATAAGATTTTTTAATTATGTGGCTCTGTCATTTTAAAAGCACAAAACAATGAGCAATAATAAGAGAAGGATGGAACTCAGAAACTGTATGAAGCATTACTATTAAGATTTCCAGATGCCAACAGCTTCTTTGCCATCTGATGTTTTTTGCAGTGAAGAAGATTCTTGACTATAAAAGATGAAGAGTCTACTTTTTCTGGTGCTGATTTTTTTCTGCTGGGCTGAGCATCATGCTGCTAACTTCACTCTGGAGCATGATAGAATAATTCACATCCATGGTGAGTAAAAGAAATTCAATGAACAATTGTGATGCTGTAATAAAAAGGTTAATGTTTGCTACTTTTACAAAACTGATTGGATAACTTTGCTGCAGGGTTACATTTTTTTATATACTGCAGTGCTTTTTTAGGTTAGAACTGCAGTCTGCAGTTCAGCGTACCACATTTCTGTGATTTTTGTGGAAGAAGCAATCAATACTAAAATGCATGCATGTTAAACACAGCAAGTAAGCAGTTAGCCTCTCTGATAGATATCTGCCTATTCTATAATAAATAAAATCTAAAGCCCGTCATAAGTAAACCTCCATAGCACAGAAATATGGTAATGATGGATTATTAAAACACAGTGATGCAAAAAAAGAGATTAGCAGCAACTTAAACAACATAAAAAGTAGCTTACCTCCCCAGATAGATGCCTCCCCATTGCTTTGATTTCTATGAAATGCTACCTCTTAACATATTTATGTACATCCATTCAAATCCTAAAGCTTATGATTGGCTGTGCAATGCTTTGAGGCTATAGCAGAATGCAGCTGTTTTTCAGTTCTGGCTTCAGCAGCTGAGGATCATCCTGTATGAAGCAAGCCAATACATTTATTTATGCAAAAGTGACAGGCAGGATAAATGTCATGCAGTTTCTCTGCTCTGTATAGCTTACATTTTGACAATTTAAGCTATACGGCCTATGGATATGCAGAATAAACTCTGGAGATTCAGTGCAACACAGGTAATGCTGGCCTCATTATAAACGGTGTTGCATGTTAATATCTAGAAAGAAATGATTGAGCATCAGAACAATTTTGGAGGAGTCATTTCCTGAAATCAGATTTCGTTTTCCAGGTCAAAATAGAAATGGAAAATAATAAGATGTGAATTTAAAATGGGTCTCAATGAATAAGATTATTTCTGTTTATAGAGTTATTATCAAGCTTCTAATAACTTTTTATTGTCTACTTTACGTGGGAATGTAAAACTTTTTAAATAGCTCAATTTTGGAATTTTGCTTTAAAAATGTTTGATTTGTTTCTCACTGTAAAAATGTTGAAATGTTATATATAATGTTCTGGAGGATCTTTGATTAAGGTTTGGTTTAGCATTTAGAAGGATCTTGCATGGTAAAGGGCACCAGCAATGTAAGGGGACAGGAAAAAAAATGAGAAATGGCAAAGAATATACACTAAAGTGAAGATGTGGCTAACCAAATACTTAAGAAAGTTGACATACGTCAAAAAGTTGACATAGAATCAGTAAAGTATGGCACCAAATACATTACAAGCCAAATACATGGCTTAGAAGTAACTGTTTTGAAGAAAGAAAGATAGTGGTGATGATGATGATGGATAGTCTTTAAAGGAAAAACCTTCCCAAAATAGTTGTAACAATTGATTCAATTATTGTAGAGAATTCTGTTTTCAAACTGACAGCTATTGTTGAGGATGCTTCAGTCTATATTTCCCACACTGAGCAAAGATTATCAGGATGCCAGCCAACACTTTAACAGTGATGAAAAAGCCTATGCAATTTGGGTACAATTGATAATTCATCCACTTCAGGATCAGGTACAAGATTCCCAGTTCAAATAATGTCACTTTTTTTCAGTCATAAACATTCTGAACAGGGATTATATACAATATACTCTCACCATGAACAACACCTTCCTGAATTTGGTGACCTACAGATAGATTGAATTCAACTTTCATGGTGCATGGGAGGTTATTTTATCACTATTTGTAATTGTCACCCATTTTTATCATGAATTTGTTTTTAGCCTCTCCTATGTATAGCTGCAATTAGTGATAGAATTAATTTAATATGAATTAAGCTCACCTGAATTCTGTATCAATAAATAATTAGAAGGTATTGATAATAGATCATATGTGGCAATAATCTTTACAATAATAATCAATGAAAATTATTTAGGGGCTTTGTTGCAGGATAAAGGCATCAAATTTTGGCATTTTCCCCTCTCTTGTCACAGAATTGAACAACCCAACTGAAAGAGCCAAATCAAAATAAAATGACTCACTGGTTGCACAGTTAATACCAAAGGATTTTTAACAAACAACAAACAACAAAATTCAACATTTATAATCAAAGCAGTGAGCCTTTCTAAAAATATATCATCACTTTTCATTCACTTTGAATCACAGCATATTTAAGATTACACAGCTCTGCAAAAGCTAAATAGGCAGAAAATTGAGCATTGATCATTAGCCAATATGTAGGTTCATCAAACATGAAAAAAGATGTATCAATACCATAAATTTGTACATTGTAGTTATAAAGTGATTTTTCCCTATTTGTTAAATGCAAAATGTCCATGACTTGTTTATAGCAAATTGATCGATACTAAAAATCCATTAGAAAGAGGAATAAAGAGCAGTTTTCTTCATACATATGAGCTAAGGACTATGGTTCATTGAATATGATGAGATTCATTTCCTCATGTCTTAATGAACTGCAGGCTGGATGTGGACTAGCAGGATGATACAGCTGTAAAAAAGCAAAATGCAATCCTGGCTGTATTGACAGATACTGTATGTAGCATCAAAATCAAGAGAAATCATCATTTCTCTATTCTGTGTTGGTGAAAACATAACTGGAATATTTTAGATGAACACAAAGTGGTCCAGATCAAAATAACTGAGATAATAAGGGGTATGGAAATAAAAATGAAAGAGGAATAGTTGAAGTTAAATATGTTTTGCCTGGAGCAGGGAAGATTGCTAGGAGATGTGAAAGCTAACTTCAAGTAGCTGAAAGCCGTCAAATAGATAATGGGCAGAATTATTAGAGTTGTTTCAGAAAATAGGAAACAAAAGATGTGTTAAAATAAGAGTATATATTGGTTGTTAATTGTTAAGTAATGGTCAACAATGGAAGAGATTACCTCTTTCACTGAGAGTATTTAAACAAAGACTTATGGCCTTTTTCTTAAAAAAAGTGCTTTAGTAGAATACCAAACCAACCTTTTGCATTGGGCAAAAGGTTGGACAAAATGCGTCTTAAGGTATCTTTCAAGCCTTTCATTCTGTGATTCTATGAAATATGCACAAAGTATATGTGCATATATGCCCCAAACATGACATGTTTTTCCTTCCCTTCAGAACTGCATTTTTCACAAGATAGAACAGGCCTAAATGGTCCTAGGATATGAGAAATCTATTTGTCAAGATACATAACAACTGCAAATAAGTGGTGTATGTGTGCACCCATAAACTCATTCATACTGTTGGAATATGCAGCAGTTATGGTGAAGTGCCCTGTGAGATAGTAATAGCACTAGGTGGCACTGTTATTTTAGAAAAGTATTTAAAAATAAGGATATGAAATTATCTGTATCCAGAACAAGAAAGGTGTTTCTGATCAGGCATGGACATGGTCATTGTTCCTGTCAGCAGCTACACCTTTTCTGGGCTCACATGGTAGTTTTGTAGTCCCAGGCGAAAAAAAAGTACAAACCCCAAAAAATGTATGCCTGCTTTAAGGAACTGTTAGCAGGTATAGTACAGTAGTAGGTTCCACTTACCTATGCTACTGGTTCAGAACTGGGAGTGTGCGTGAGTGCTTGCTTCACTCACGCACGGCGTTTCTGCACCTGTGCAGAGTGTCCATGATGACATCGGAGTGGGTGGGCAGAGCCTCTCGCCACCGCCACTACTGGTTCGCCTGAACCAGGGTGAGCTGGTAGAAACTGACCACTGGTACAGTAAGACTCTGATTGTGCATCCAAAGCATTTTTCCCACATTGATACAAACAGCTGTACTATTCCTAGAAATAGAATAGGATGAAAACTCAGTTTTCTTGTTAGTATAACTACTCCCTTCCTGAATGCCAAGGAAGGAAGGAAGAAAGGAGGGAGG
>JANHFM010008233.1:0-10744 GCA_032468115.1 Grayia smithii
TAGATATTTTAACTTTGTAATATTTTAACTTATTTATGTAATTGCATTTATTTTTATATATTTATATTGTTTTTTTTAACCTTGTAAGCCGCCCCGAGTCCTTCGGGAGAAGGGCGGCATATAAATGCAATAAACATTCAAACATTTCTCCTCTTAACTGGAGGGGCCTAGGATTGAATTGAAAATTTTTAGGCATGTAAAGAATCTTGCCATAGCAAAGAAAGTGCCACTTATCCCAGTGACATCCTAGACAGGATTCCAGAAGATTATCATGAAATCCATCACTTTTATACTATGCAGGATAGGGAGAAAAAGATTAAAAAAAAATTCATTTGCAAGAAATGTTTTAGGAAAGTAAACAACCTAGGAAACATAAAAAGTCTATGCCACATTAATGTAGTAGTTTTACTCCTTTTGGTCCACAGACTTCAGTGGATAGACTTCTGATGTGTCTTCAGTGACTTATCAGCTGGACACTTGCCCTTCCTGGCTCACATACGGCTGGAGAGTGTGACAAGCTGAATCAAGGAAGTTGTATGCTCCAATTGCAGGAGATGCTGGCAGCCTTATAAGAGAATATATTATAACCCTTCCTCAAGAGATCCTCTTTGGATACAGCTAGTCTGAATAACTATCTCACCCTCTGTGACTTTCTATTTTTACAGGAGTCTATTGAGACATTGTAGGTGGGAGTCAGTTATAGAATGATCAGAAAAAAGCAGATTATCTATACCAGCCAAGATTCAACCCTCGGCATGGAAGAGAGATGGCACTGATTGCTAAGTAGCTAACTTTTGTTATGACCTGGATAAGAATATGCTGGTGCAGGTCGTTTTAGGTCCCATAGCATCTCCTGTGAGGATTGGAGGAACTGGTTCACTTTGTGTCAATCCCTATAAGCAATACATGGTTAAGGAAGCAACATTCACCAAAATCTCATTCATCAGATATAATACCAAGGAAAAAAGGGGTTAATTTTCAGAATCTTAGAAATTAGATGAAGAGATTCCAATCCTCATTTATTAGTGAGCATATAAAGAGTGTCTGTGAGCTATTTCATCCTTTTTCTCACAGAATACCTAAAAGATGGACTGATGTTTTAATTTAGACATAAGACTGAAATGTTGAAAACCATCCTTTTTTCCCCTTCAAGAATTCCCACATTCTGTTCTTTGGGCAGTTTTAGTTGAGGATTGTGAAGAAGGAAAGATTGGCCTGTGGCTATGTCTTCATTATAAAACACAGCACTCAGTTCTCTGCCACCATTTTTCAATATTTACATGAAGCCGCTGGGGGAATCCATTGCTATCCTGGTTTGTACTGCAATTAAAGTCTTATCCTAAAATTGGGAGACTGTTGGGGTCCAGGTTGATCCCCCCCCAGCATTCAACTGTAGTCCATTTTCCTATTGCATGATACACATTTTATATTGTTATGTTGTTCTAGCAGAGGTTGAATAAGTAAGCAACTTCTATTGCTGAGTTACTGATTACATATTGTAGATAGACCTAAGAATATTAGATCTAACAAGATTGGTATGTTTATGAAATTGGTGTAGATCAAGGCAGATAGACTGAAAGTGTTGTGGGGAAGAATAGATACACTCTAGGGCCAATGGCATGAAATTATAGGGTAACTTCCATCTTCTAAAAGATTATTTCCACTGGTGACAAATTCAAGTGCTGGAAATATGGCTTTCAAATATAGTAGCTTCTATTTCTAAATTCCTAGCAACTCTTTGTATTTCGTCATTAATATCAGTTCATTAATAGGAATATAGGTAGTTCTGAGAATGAAATTTCAAGTATAAATTCACATGAATCTATTTTGTTAAGTATTTGTAGAAATTCTTTCTTATGAGCATGGACTAAAAATCCTATATTTACTATGCTGTTATGTTATCCTCAACCCACTTTGGCAAAATATTATTGGAACAATGTTTTGAATTGAACAGCAGTAAAGCAATTACAATAGCATGCCATCAGGAATACTATCAAGGCAATAAATATTTCTGCCAGAACAACTGAGCTATGGAAACTTGTTCTCTTATTTTAGGATATGTTACCAATTCTTTGCATACAAGAACACTATGCATAGTTGTTTGGTCTACAAAATCTGCCACAAGTGTGATGTTCCAAGCAAGTATCATACAAGTATCAAGCTATTACACCTATTCATAAAAGTGCAGATAACTGAGAAAAGCAACTTATTTGATGAAAAATTCAAAACAAAATAACTTTATTATGGTCATTAACCAGTTGCTAAAAAAATTATATATATATATATATATAAATCTTGAAAACCTCTAGAGTTACAGATAGTTTTATTAAAAATTCCTTGTTGGGTACATTAACATTTTAAGTCACATATTAACTTTTATCTATGCAATTGTTTTTCAAGTTAGAATGATTGAATATGGATGTTTCTTCTTGCTTAAAATTACAACTCTCCTTAAACATTTTTAAAATATGCTCCATCTTATCATCTTTTTTATCGTTGCCTTGTTTCAATATTATAAAAACAAAAAACCCAAGAAAAGGCAAATTGTGTTTGTTTGGCAGCAGCATCTTCTAATTAGAATGTCTTACTCTGATTATTGCAGCATTTGAAAAATTGTAACTCCATAAGAAATTCTATAAAACCAATCAAACAATGAAGTACATGATTTTTCAAATAAGAAAATGTAAACTTTATAAAATTGCATATTTTTATATTTGTTCTTTTTCACAGATATACGGAAAATATTCTGTACAAGCAATTTTCTTTTTCCTGCTTTTAGAATCTTTCCAGAAATTATACATACAGTTTTCTTTTTCATTATTTTCAACAGATTGAGTCCTGTTAAGAAAGAATGACAAGCATTAGTTATTAGAAAAGGAAGATCTTTCCTACAGTGTCAGTTAAGAATAAATAAATTCAGAAGGACTTTCTACCTAAGGTTCTTTAGCACAGCTAGGATAAAGCTTTTTCTTACAAATCTATTGGAACCAAAATGAAAGTGATAGTTTGTACAATAGTTAAATATCACTATTTAGTCTCGGCAATATATCAGTGTGTATAATAGTTTCATTTGTTTTTTTATTTCATTCATTTTCCTCCCTCACCAATGTCTCCAGGCAGGAAGAAGAATTAGAATAGAATAGAATAGAATAGAATAGAATAGAATAGAATAGAATAGAATAGAATATAGAACTTTATTGTCATTATTCCCTTGCAGGAACAATGAAATTTCTTGGTTGCTACATCAAGTCAGTTAATGTACACGCCGCCATATTGGATGGCAGTTATAATATTCCTTCAGATAGATTCCTTCAAATATATTTCCATTTCCATTTTAATAACACTCTGCTTTCCCTCTCTCCTTCCTGGTGATTCAGGACCTTATTCATTTCTCAAGTTGTTAAACAAGTCAGTCTATTTTGACAGAGTTAAAAGCCAAATTCTGAGTTAGGAGCAACCAGCCTCTGCAACTGCACGCACCACCACATTGGATGACAGTTATAATATTCCTTCAGATAGATTCCTTCAAATATATTTCCATTTCGATTTTAATAACAATCTGCTTTCCCTCTCTCCTTTCCGGTGATTCAGGACCTTATTCATTTCGCATTTTGTTAACAAGTCAGTCTATATTTCTATTATAGTATAATATATATAATTCTATTCTATTCTATTCTATATTGACAGAGCTTAAAAGCCAAAATTCTGAGTTGAGGAGCAACCAGCCACTGCATCTGCACACGCCGCCATGTTGGATGACAGTTATATTTCTCAGGTAGCAGAAAAAAATACTTGCATTTCAATTTTAATTTCAATCTGCTTTCCCTCTTTCCTTTCTGGTGATTCAGGATCTTATTCATATCGCATTTGTTAACAAGTCAGTTTATTTTGACAGAGCTTAGAGCTTAAAAGCCAAATTCTGAATCGAGGAGCAACCAGCTGCTGTGTCTGCACGCGCCACCATGTTGGATGGAAGATGACACCTACGACAAAGTTGCTTTTATGTCTATCTTCTTCATGATCCAGTTAACATTCTTTATAATTTTACACTGTGAGAAATTGACGATCAAGCAGGGAGAAAATACTTCATGTGAAAATACATCCAGCGTTTCCCTCCCTGGATTCCTTAGTGCAGGAGTGTCAAACTTGATTTCATTGAAGGCCGCATCAGGGTTGTGTTTGACCTCGGGAGGGGCATGGCCAGGATGGGCATGGCCAGATCGACGTCACTCCTGTTGTGGGCACCTGTGGTGGCCTGAGTGCTCTGCCAGCAAAAACAGGCTCCTGAGCTCTGTTTTCAGCTGGTAAGGCCTCCTGCAACCCTCTGCCAGTGAAAACGGAGCACACGGCCCTCCTGAGCTCCATTTTCACTGGCAGAGGGTTGCAAGAGGTTGTGGCAGCCAAAAACAGAGTTCAGGAGCCCGTTTTCACTGGCAGAAGCACCACATGCTGGTCCTTCACTGTTTCCAGGGCGGCCTCACAGGTCAGATCTAAGTACCCCCCTGGCCGGATCCAGGCCCTGGGTCTTGAGTTTGACACCCCTGCCTTAGTGCAAAGCCAACTGCTGTTCTCCTGTGAAGACTCCCCAGAGTGGAAGAGGACAGGCAGTCACTCTGGAGATGCTCACTGGTTCATATTGTTTCCTGCACATGATTCATCAGTAACAATGACACAGTTATGGCATACACCCAAGTAAGCATAACACCCAATAATCATGGATATTAAGTCATATTAAGCATTTGAACATACTCAAATCCTAGGTTATAGTGGCTATGTTGTTTAAACTCAAGTGCTGAAAAAAGGGAAGATAAGGACAACACATGTTAAGTGGTCACTGAATGTTTGGTGAGGAAAAAGAGTCTAGAACAGTGGTTCTCAACCTTCCTAATGCCGTGACCCTTTAATACAGTTCCTCATGTTGTGGTGACCCCCAACCATAAAATTATTTTCGTTATTACTTCATAACTAATTTTGCTGCTATTATGAATAGTCCTAGGTGACCCCTGTGAAAGGGTCATTCGACCCCCCAAAGGGGTCCCGACCCACAGGTTGAGAACCACTGGTTTAGCATGATGTACAAACTGATTACTGTGATTTGTTTAATCGGTTATTAAATAAAACTAAGGTGTTTTGTGTGGAAACATAACCAAAATATGTTCCAACAGGGCCATAGTTTAATTTTTTTTTTTTGGTGGGCAGGGTGGGGGCACAATATTTCCATGCTACCGGTAATTGAACTCCCACATGAGTTTACAAGGTCTGCCATTTTATTGTAAAATCTTTAGGTATTTTTGTCATTAGCAGAGACCTATTTACAGTATAGTGAATATTGGACTTGATACAGTACTGTAAGGAGGAGCATGATTCTGAAAATACATGTATTGAAACTGAAATGGTTGCATTTAACAGGAAAAAAATGAAGTGAATAACTCCCATGTCATATACAGTATAAATAGTCAAGAACTAAAGCAAGGAGATGAATTTGGGTGTTTTAGTATAATGTGTCTATGGAGATTCTCAGTCACCCAAGTCATGATTGTCCCAAAGGTGCTTTTTCAAAAGGCAACTGTTTCCTTTGAAGACAGAAGTGTGAACTGAAGAAGCGTCTTGGACAAGAAGCGAAACATCTTCAAGGAAAAACAAAGTCCAGTTGCCTTTTGAAAAAGCACTTTTGGGACTTAGTATAGGGATTATTAAAGATAGAAACACAATTACAGCAGGAGTAAAATGCTACTGGTTCGCACCGGTTCGGGATAACCAGTAGTAATATAAGCTACCGGTTCATCCGAACTGGTATTTTGAACAATCAGCTATGCTGCGCAATTTATATTCACTAGAAAGCAGAAAATCCTGCATTCTACTGAATCTAAATCGTGCGGCACAGCTGTTCCCCTCCTCGCTGTTCTACTTACCTTCAAATGGCTCCTTTTTCTGTGCGAAGCATGCGTTTGGCGCACACGCGCAGCATGCATTTGGTGTGCATCATGCATGCGCGCGCAACGTGTTTGGTGCACAATGTGCATGCGCAAGCAGCGAACCAGTGGTAACCCGCGGAGGATTTCACCACTGAATTAGAGATGTTTTAAAACAACTACTTTAGAAAGGTTATTGGTTGTACATGGTCTGTTGCAAAGAACAAGTGTCAAAATAAGTAAAAAATATTTTGTATCGTTGCTTGCCTTTGCATACTTTATTTCAGTATATGGAAATGAGTGTGGATTATATCAGGTGTGAAATGCACTGGGAATGCATATGATAAAACAAGAACTAAGGTCAAGAATGAATGGGTGCTGAATGAACATTGACTGAATAAAAAAATGAATGCAAAAAGTTGTGCAAACACATGCTGAATTTCTGAGATGCAGGTAGAATGAACATCAAAGTGCAGAACAAATAAAGAAAATATGAATAGGTTGAATAGAAAGATTATTATGCTAAATAACAATTGCTATCATTAAAGTGAAAACTTTAAAATAGATTCTATAGAAGTAACATGTCATAAAAATTATGTCCTAATTCAGAAAACAAATCTACACTAATGCTTAGTTCTTCCTTTTAGCTTTTAGTCCTATGTTGATATTATGGAAGGTTTTTTTTCCTTCTATTTTACTCTAGCAAATTGGTTGTCATGTTATTAGTTCTTATGGTATTTCATATCTTTTCAGCTGTTTTGAATAACAAATTCATTTAGTAAAAATGTTTGCTCTTGGTATGCTCCTGGCTGTGAATTTGGGAGTTGGCTCAATTATGCTGTAGCTCTTCTATCAGTCAGGTGTATATCTCTACTTTTTTTTTTTTTTAATGTATCACTGTAGGAATTGGAGCACATACAGCATTGTTAATTGTTCTGTTATGCATAAAGCAATATGCAAACTGGGGTGATAAGATAAAGCCAAATTGAATTCAAAGGACATCACTCTCAGGAGTAAAGAATTCGTTTAAGAATGCCTTTGAAGTGGCAGCGTTTCTCTCCCACAATAATATTTAAAAGGAGGAGCCGTCTGCCAAGAAGGAGTAGACTGGGTGACCAGACTTTAATCTTCTTAGTGTTGAGGGTGTTGCATTGCAGAGAGAAATGTGTGCCCTGTGAACAGAGTAGTGCTCTCTGTATAAATCAAGTTAAATCCATCCTGCTCCATCTGTATAAATTTATGGGTCTTGCTTTTAAGGGAAGTGTACTCAGGAGTGAACCAGGACATTTTGTTATGCACCAAATTTAACAACCTTGGAAAGCCTTTCTGTTACTTATTCATAATAATGAAGGGCAAAGGTTATTTGTTCAAACAACATCTTTATGAGCTTCTCACTGTGGTTATTATTTCCACTTTTTTTTTTTTTTTTGCTTTTTGTGCTTGGTACAGAGTTGGATATTGCCCTTCCCATTTGTTTTTACTTATTGTAATTAAAGGACCTTATTCTATCAAGTTACTACAATACCTTGCTATATTATTTTTACTCAAATTACCATAGTATCTCAATTAGTATAGAAGCTACACAATAATACAGATTGGTACATATAAACAGTTTGCTGAAGTGGAAGGTAATTCCACTTTGTGCAAAGCTAGGTTAGTCCTAAAACGTTACTTTAATCCTAAAATCATACACAAGATGTCTAATAGTCTTCTTAGATTTAGAGAAGAAATAAGTTAGTCATAAAAATGAACTGATATTGTTAGGACTCTCATTTTGTCCCTTTACTCCTGTGTAGTGGTGACTACTAAATTAAACTATTCCTTTATGAATTTAGGATATTGTCAATGGGATGACCTCAGTATTGGTTGGAATGTGGAGACAATGAGCCCACTTGTTTACATAATTATAAAGTAATGATGTAGTTTATGTAATGAAGTTAATGAATACTGTAGCTGCTACAGTAATCCTGCGCAGTCCAAAAATTTCAAATGGAAATAACTCAGAATATGTGTAACTCAGAATATGTTTTTGTAGTTCTCATAGTTTCATAATTAATATAATAGTTTTGTCTGTGCTTAGTTACTAACATTAAACTAAACCCTTCTAGGAATATTTATATTTGAGGTGGTTCTACATGGTTTATTTGTACTAGAGTAAAGATCTTTTGGAAAACTGCTTCAATGTGAATAATCTGATTTTAACATTCTCACAAATGTGTCTTAAAATCTCAAATAAATTATATATTAGACTCTTGTAGTGCTCCTTATGGTGTTTGCTGCAAAAGACATACAACATAGATATTGTATTCATAAAAAACAGACTTGCAGAATTCTGTTTTAATTTCCTTTTACAATGTTTGTTTATAGCTTTTATGATTTTATGCCTACTCTACACTGCCAAAAGTTGCTCTGTGAGGAAGATGGGCGGTTTCTAAATGAGATATATAAATATATGTAAATAAAAATTAAATTCTACAGCTTTCTGTGTGATCACAGACTATGGTCTCATTCATTTCTTGACAGAAGAACATGTGTTCTTACAGGATTGTTTTGATCTGAGAGATTTAAAAAAATGTATGGAAGAGTTATAGCTGAGTCAAATGCTTTATATGAAGACTTACGTTTCATTAGTTTATCATTTAAAATCAAGTTCTTTTGATTAAAGATGCATTAGTACTAGATATTGCAACCCAAAGAACAGGTGTATATCTTCAAAGAAATTGGAATGATGTCTATGATGAATGTACATTGGCAACAGTTAGTGTTTTGGTGCTAATTGTTTTGATTTAGCTTGAATTTCCATAATTCCTATTAGTACATTTGTGAGAGTTGATGTCCAATATGTCTGAAGGGTATCCAGCTTGGGAAAAAAAAAAAAGTGGTACCAGACTGCAAAATAAGGCCAAATGTTTGCCTCGTTACTTTCTCTAAATAGGGTCCTTTTCTATTTTGATCAAAGAATTGAGAATCCCAGTTAAACTACAAATAGTGGTTCAAGGAGAAATTTCCTGAGAGAATAATTAACCAGTGTAACAGCTTGCCTTCAGAAGCTGTGGGTGCTCCATCACTAGAGGATTTTAAGAAGAGATTGGACAGCCATTTGTTTGGAATCCATAGGGCAGTGATGGTAAACCTTTTCGGCACCAAGTGCCCAAACTGGAATCCGCATGCATACCCCTACGTGTGCACGCACGCACCGGAGCACAGGAAATCTGAAGACCAGTAGCTGGTGTGCATGCATGGCCAGTGCCCCTGCTGGGGCGCTGGAAACCAGAAGAGCAGCTGACGATGGCGCATGTGCCCACAGAGAGGGCTCTGCCTGTCATCTCTGGCACGTGTGCCATAAGTTCACCATCACGGGCATAGGGTCTCCTGATTGAGCAGGGAGTTGGACTAGAAGACTTCCAAAATCCCTTCCAACTCTGTTATTCTATATTCTGCAACATCTTTAATCTGAATGCAACACTCCGTGAAGGGGATGCTGATTCTCGAATGTACACAGATGTATGGCTCAAGGATTTCTTTTTGTTTTACTCAGTCCACAACTTGGGTTTTTTTGCCTTTCATCCTGCTACGTACTATATTCCTGCACATCTTATGTTTGAGGCGGTAACCTTTGATTTCTCAGCCTTCTCCTTTTAAATTGGCCTTCCTTTATGGTCATAAACTTTCCCCAACCTTTTTTTTTTTTTTTGCAAATGAAGACAAGTGAACTCTGGACTCTAAATTGCACTGATTCAGAATTATTTGTTTCTATTTAGTTCATTGTTTATTCGTTTTTCAAGAGATACTCAGCATTCTATATGAAAAGATACAAGTACTCCATACTCCAAGGTGTTGCAATCCTGATAGCTTTGCCTTTTTCTGCTTTGAGCTTCTCTGTGCTTTCATAAAAAAATAGTTATTTACAAGGCCATATTCCACATTTTGTTACTTTCTTTTCTTAAAGGAAGGTTAGATATAAAGTAGTTAGCTGACTAGCTATAAGCTAGATTCATGTATATCACCATTATTTCTTTAAATATTTGTAATTGCTTGGAGTTGCATATCTTTTTATTTGTCTTCAACTTCTCATTTAAGGAAACCTTGCTTTCTACTTGTTTCTCTTCAGCTGTGGCTGCAACTCTAAAACAGAATTTTAATAAAACTTCTATTGCAACAGAATTTCACTTAAGTTTCTAGGCTAAATATAGACAAAACATAAAACTGTGACTGTAGGTCCCCTTTGTTTATACACCCTAAATTTGAGATTCCTTTGAAAAAAGAAACACCCATTACGATCTTGCCATCTTCAGCTCAGTCAAGGACATCTTCTGCATAATATCCATTAAAGGGACAAAAAAATAATTGAAATGATTCTCATTTGATCTGGTTTTAGGCCTGTGTTCTACATGTAAATTGTTTAGGTTGTACTGATATGATTTACATTGAGGAATAGATTAAAATGCATATATTCTGATGGGTCTTTCAGAAACTTGAATATTCTATTAACCATGATATCCTTCTAATTTACTTGATCGATACAACATTAGAAATGGTATTGTGGATTTTAAATCTTTCTGTGAGCCCTTGCTTATACCACCTTTAAGGTGGTGTTACATTTGTGGAATAGGCCTTGGCTATGTCAGTATTAGGGGATACGGTGGCTCAGTGGCTTAGACGCTGAGCTTGTCGATCGAAAGGTCGACAGTTCAGTGGTTCGAATCCCTAGTGCCACGTAACGGGGTGAGCTCCCATTACTTGTCCCAGCTTCTTCCAACCTAGTAGTTTGAAAGCATGTAAAAAATGCAAGTAGAAAAATAGGGACCACCTTTGGTGGGAAGGTAACAGCG
>JANHFM010008234.1:10681-24032 GCA_032468115.1 Grayia smithii
AGGAAAGGAAAGGAAAGGAAAGGAAAGGAAAGGAAAGGAAAGGAAAGGAAAGGAAAGGAAAGGAAAGGAAAGGGAGGCAAGGAAGGGCAGGGGAGAAGAGAGGAGATGAGATGAGAAGGGAGGGAAGGGAGGGGAGGGGAGAGGAGAGGGAAAGAAAGGGAGAGGGACGGATGGAGAGGAGAGGAGGAGAGAAGAAAATAAAGGAAAGGAAAGGAAGACTATTGGGAAGGGAAGGGAAGGGAAGGGAAGGGAAGGAAAGAGGAAAGGAAAGAGAAAAGGAAAGGAAAGGAAAGAGAAAAGGAAAGGAGAGGAGAGGAGACGGGAGGGGAGGGAATCAATCATTTCCTCTGTGAGTAAGAACCAGATCCAAGGAAACTGATCCCTTGGTGCCCTTTTGGTTTCAAAGAGATCACCATCAAAGAACGGATCATGTGACGGATTTGGCAGAGTCAGTCTTCCAACCAAGATGTTGGGGTGGTTGAAATCACCCCATCGCAGCCACTGACTGAACCCTTTTGAGGCCTCGCTTATCTGCTTCCATATGTCTCCTTCTCCCCTCTTCCGGCTGCCGCTGTGGCGATCTCTGGTCAGATCGGGGAGAGAAGAGTCCCTTCTGATCCAATGAGGGAGGAAAGACCCAGGCATTGTGATCTGGCCTCTTCCCCTCGGTTGTCAATAACTCGGTTGCTGCGGTTGTTGCTGCTGTGGCAGCTTCTGTCATCGTGGAACATCGTCACAAAATGGTGGCATCCTGGGAAGCCCTTTCAGAATAGAATAACAGAGTTGGAAGGGACTTTGGAGGTCCTCTAGTCCAACCCACTGCTCAAGCAGGAAGCCCTGTGCCATTTCAGGCAAACGATTATCCAATCTCTTCTTAAAAACCTCCAGTGTTGGAGCAGCCACAACTTCTGGTGGCAAGCTGTTCCACTGGTTAATTGTTTTAATTGTCAGGAAATTCCTCCTCAATTCTAAGCTGCTTTTCTCCTGGATTAGTTTTCATCTGTTGCTTCTTGTGTGCCCGTCAAGTGCTTTTGAAAATAGGTGGACCCCCCCTCCTCTCTGTGGCAGCCCCTCAAATATTAGAAGACTGCTCTCCTGTCTCCCCTGGTCCTCCTTTTCATTAAACTAACAGAATAGAATAACAAGAGTTGGAAGGGACCTTGGAGGTCTTCTAGTCCCACCCCCTGCTCAGGCAGGAGACCCTACACCACTTCAGATAAATGGTTATGCAATCTCTTCTTGAACACCTCCAATATTGCAGCTTCTAGTGGCAAACCGGTCCACCGATTGATTGTTCTCCCTGTCAGAAAGTTCATCCTTATTTCCAGGTTGAATCTCTCCTTGGTCAGTTTCCATCCATTGTTCCTTCTCTGGTCCTCAAAGGGGCTTTGGAGAATAGCTTGACCCCCTTCCTCCTCTCTGTGGTAGCCCCTCAAGTATTGGAAGATGTTCTCCTGTCTCCCCTGGTCCTTCTCTTCACTAGACTAGCCAGGCCCGGTTCTTGCAACCGTTCATCGTATGTTTTAGCCTCCTGATCATCCTGGATGCTCTTCTCTGCACTTGTTCTAGACTGAAAATTATGTCCAGGTTATTATTTTTAAGTAAAAAAATAAACTAACAAAAGTGGGTGAGAGGGTGCATCTTTGATGACAATAAGATGTAACAGATTGCTTAAAGTTTTTTTCCTTGCCCTTTTGTGAAAAAAAAACCCTAATTGAAATAAACAGTAGATATCAGCAGTCCATTTCTGAAATTGACATAGATAGATTTATAGATTTATTTTTTTACTCTTGGATATATTTAATTTTGCTACTCACCTAATATGTGTAGTTTAATGTAAGGATTATACATGAGAGAAGAAGAAAAGAAAAATTTTTAGGGTATTTGAAGTTACATTATAATCAGGAAGCGACATTTTGTTTTGTTTTTTGTTTTGTTTTTTGTTTTGTTTCGTTTCATTTAATGGAGTTGTTTGTTTGCATAGATCAGAATGCTTTGGGGATTTTTTAGGATTTTTTTTTCACTTTCATTTTTTTCATTTTCAAAAAAAAATGCTAAAATTGTATACTCTGGAAATACCACAATAATCGTATTTCTTTTATAAGATGAAATGACCAAAAAAAATGAAGCAAATTTTCCTGTCTTTCTTTGGCATAGCGTACATCATTTATCATGTTGTGTGCATATATACCCATTTTAATATATACAATATGGCTATTTTTAGCATGTGCTTGCTTACTTGTTCATATTATCTATTTGTTGTTTTGCTTCTTTGTTGCCCTTTGTCTTGTTTTTATCCCTTTAATAAGAATCAATAAAATCAGAAGTTTTAGCTACCCTTAAAAAGCTGTATTTCTTTTAACAGTGGCTTGTGTTCCTTATAGCCCTGACCCTACAAGCTCATAATCCTCTGTTTTTACAACAGTATCGCCTGCTTAGGGTTAAGATGCTGTAGACCAAGCTGCAGAGTCAAAAAAAAATGCTGTGGGAACTAATTGTGCTTCAACTCACATTGCTTCAATGGAACTCTCAATCAGAAATTATCTTGGCTCCTCATTCCTTGACATGTTCCCTTCTTTTCCTTGGAGCAGAAGGAAGAAGAAGAAGGAGAACCCTTGGCAAACATGACAGAATCTGTATGATACATTCACAAAGTAGTTAAAGAGTTAGGTAGTCCATGGGCCCGTCCTCCCATCAAGGGCCTGTCCTCCTGATTCAAGAGCTAAATGAATTTGTAGCTGCCAATTATACTTTTTTTTCCCCAGCAAGACCTTAGTCAACTCTACAGCAACTCCTAGAAAACTAACCATTGATAAATAAATAATAAGAGGTAATGATGTAAAGATATATATCAGCTAGATAATATGAGAAATTAGATCATTCGTTAAATATTATTATAAGCACAAGAGATTTGTAACCGACCGACACACTGTATGTAATTGTGAGGGATGATGGAGGTTTTTTTTTAATGTTTTGTTTGTTTAAAAAAAACAAAAAAAAAAACAAAAAAAACACCAAAGTGACTGTTCAAAGTTACAATGGCACTGAAAAAAGGGACTTTTGACCGTTTCTCACACTTACAATGGTTGCAGCATCTCCATGGTCACGTGATAAAAATTCAGACACTTGTCAACTGACTCATATTATTGATGGTTGCAGTGTCCCGGAGGTCATGGGATCCCCTTTTGTGACCTTCTGACAAACAAAATTGATGGGGAAGCCAGATTCACTTAACCACCGTGTTCCTAACTTAACAGTTGCAGTGATTCCCTGAACAACTGTGGCAAAAAAGGTTGCAAAACGGGGCAAAGCTCACTTAACGAATGCCTCACTTAGCAACAGAAGTTTTGGGCCCCATTGTGATCGTAAGTCAAGGACAATGTGTATTTTTTTTAAACAACTTAATTTTGACTTCATTCATGTGTGATCGAAGCTTTATAAATACTTTACAGACTAATATCTACAAAAATGGGAATACTCTTCCTTAAAAAAGGAGGTCGGGAGATTGTGCTATGTACTTTATATTCTGCCTCATGGGAATGCTGCTGTCACCCAGCTGTATCTGTCCTTTTAAAATGCTGTGACTAGAAAGGTACATAGTATTACAGCTGCAGCCAGACCATCAATTGATCTAAATAAAATGGCACAGGCAGTTTTATTTTCTGCTCTTTTCCTAATCAGTCCAAGCATAACATTTGCCTTTTTACAGTAGCTGCACACGGGGTTAACATTTTTTATTTAGTTATCCACCATGATTCCAAGAACCCTTTTGTTATTAGTCATCACTAGCTCAGATCTCATTACTGTACATATGAAATTTGAAATTTCTTCTAAAAAACTAGAATTACGTTTGCTGCTTTCCAGTCCTTAGAACAGGCACTGATCTAAAAGAGGAGTTTCATATTTTCGTTAAAAGATTAGTAATTTCACGTTTGACTTCTTTAAGAAGCCTATAGTGAGTATTCTCAGCACTGAGGGATTTATTCATTTTTAACTTGCCTGTTAGCAATGTAACTTTATTTCTTGTTACTTCTTTTCATCTCTGCTCAGCAGATTCCCTTCCTGAAAAATCCAGCTCAGGAACAGGAATATACATTATAACCTCAACAGTGAAGATGGAAGCAAAGAATTTATTAAGTTTCTTGTATTTTCCTGCCCTCTTAATGTAACTTCAATGTCCCTGTTGGCCAATTACCTCCTTAGTTGGTTTCCTGGTAGATATTAACCTTTTATAAACGTTTAACTGGAGCTTTAAACATACATTGCCTTCTTGACTTATCTCCATTGTATAAAATACCTTGTATAATTTGGGAGGCAATTGCTTAGTAACTCTGCTTATGCATTATAAATCAATTTGGTTATAGTTATACAGTAGATTTGCTTAAGCTCACAGTGCTTAGATTAGCACATCACATTAAACCACATTGTGGTTTCTTTGATTTTGAAAGAATCCTGCCAACTGTACTTTTGTTCAGCAAACCATAGTTAACTTGTGACTTTCCACAATCTAAAAACTGTTTTATAACTTTTGCAGAAATGCTTTATTTTTAACTGACTCTTAGGTTTAATTTTGTCTAGCTTTTTTATAACTCAGTGTTATGACTCCAAATATGCAGGAATTTGTTATTTTTATTTCATATTTTTATTAAAGTATTTTACTTCTAGATGTAACTTCTAAGGCAACCCTTGTACATATTCAGACACAACCATTTGTACACACCTGCACATAGTTATCAATCTTAGATATGTAATATTACTTGAACGTATCTATAAAACACTAAGGATTTTCTGAGTGTTAAAAAGAAAAGCTACACTAGTCTACAATTTTCACCATCTGTAGCCAATAACTACTTGGAAGTTAGTAGCACACAGATAATTGGACAGCACCTTTATCCTCCCCACCCCCTCTCCTCGGATTCTTTGTTAAGTAGGCATTTCTACATTTATCTCCAGTTTTATTTGGGATGATATATAGTGACACCACTAAAAAGCAAATATAAATTTGTCCTTCCATGTGTTGTTAACACTTATTTTCATTACTGATTGCCATGTGTATATGTTATTCCATGTCGGATTCATTATTCATGGCTGCTGTCTTTGCCTGGTGTCTTTTCATGGTTCTTGTAACATATTTGGCAGAACTAATTGGAAGTCCAGATCAAGTAGCCTGTGCTTGTTAGAGCTGTGATCCAATTTTAGAGGTACATGAGCAAGAAGGTATATTAGCCAAATCTGCAAAGTGAACTTTGCATCCTCATAGAAAGTTCTACAGAGGCAAAATAGATAAGACAAAGCATTATGAGCCTGCTGCCCAGAAAGCTTTGTTAATATGTCATAGTTTTCACCTGTTGCAAATGACGTGATTTGCAATTTGAAGATGTAATACATATACACACACGCTATACATTTTGTAGAGTGGATCAACTCCTAAAAGCTTCTTGTAGTAGCTGCAGACATGACTTCCACTTTGTAGGAAGGAAAAAAGGAATGTGACTGTACACGTAGCCTCACTTAACAACTATGATTGGGACCAGCAACTCATTTCTAAGTAATGCAATTGGTAAGCATGTTAATTCAGTCACCCGCAGGTCATTAAGCAAGACATCACATGACTGTGACTTGCAATTTTTACAGACAGCTTGTCCATTGACTCTGCTTTCCAGAAGCTAGCTGTGAAACATGCAAATGACATTCATGTGTCTGCAGGACACTGCGATGGTCGTAAACACCCTCTGGATGCAAGATACACTGATTTCAGTCACATGACTGTGAGACTGCTGTGATAGTCCCAAACGTGAGGGTTGGTCATCAAGTTATTTTTCCAGGACAATTGTAACTGGTTGCTAAATGGTTGCTAAATAAGGCAATCATTAAGCAAGTCTACCTGAATGTGAACTTTAATGAGATAGCCAATAGTGTCTTTCAAGCTTTCAAACAATACAGCTTCTTTAACAATTTGAAAAAAAGCACTTCTGGTGATAAGAGGCAAGCCAATGCCTGTGTTTTTCTCCACTGTGCAAATTGCGGGAGGATTACTGTAGAAAAGACAGCTGGTTGCAAGATCCCGACTGCTAAAACTCTCTCCAGAATAAAGAGAGATCAGGAGATTGCCCATATGCACTCTAAGGTTGGTTTTGTAAATAGACACTATAAATTGATGTTTTTGCAGCTGCTTGCAAGCAGCTGAGAATTACAAGTTCCATTGTGCTCTGAGCCATAAATGCAGCCTTTCATGGACTCAAGGTTTGACCAACCTTCATGTTTTTGGAGTTTAATTTTTTGTTGCTTCTTTAAGATTGAAAAACCTTTGAAGCTGCAAGCCTACAAGAACGAGTTTTCAGTCAATATGTTTAAAAAGAAAGGACGTTATGTTTTTTCAGCTCTGAAAGATGTTCATTTTCTTTTCTGTTTTGTAATTATTTGCAATACACAGCAAAGGAGTGATTTTAGAGTTGTCACTAAAGAATTTAAATGCGATGGTTTTGTGAAACTGATTTAGAGAAAGACTTGAAATTAATTAGAAAAATCCTTTGGTGTGGAAAAAATCTGTTAGGTTTACATTTTAAATACAAAACAACATTTTGAAGATCAATTAAAGCATGTGATGGCTACTTTAAAAGGAAATATTTGATGAGCTGGTAAAGTACTTGAGCTTGTAGTTTTTCCTGAAACTAACTGTTGCTACAAAAGATGAACAAACTCCTTTGAAGATAACCAAAATGTATTTTAAGGTGGACTTAAAAATTACAGTTTATAAAAAATAGATGGAAATACTGGCTGTCATAAGTGGAATTGGATGATCATTTAAAAATCAAAGAGGATATAGAAAGTATATATTCAAAAAGGGATATGGACTACCATTTCTAAATTAAATCAGAGATTTACTGGAGCTATTTCATGGAAATTACAAGAGGACTTGGATAAAGATGATAAGAACTTCAACAGAAGAGATAAAGATATATTAGGGAAAAACATAAGTTAGAATTTTATCTATGGGGCTTAACGATAGCTGGGAGGAAGAAGGAAAAAGAGTTGAAAACTGGCCTATTCTATTATGGTTAAATAATGAGTTGCTATCTTTGGTGATAGTTAATAGTTTGAAACATTTGAAAATGTTTAATGGTGTAATGGATGAGTTTCTGATATTCGTATCTCTACTTTTGAATATCTAAATAAGGGCTTATTATTTCTATTAATATTTAATAGCTCTCATTTTTATTGCAATGTTTAATTTTTAAGAGAGGGGGATTTAGATTGAATGGAAAGAGGGATTATCTATTTAGGTAGTTATGTATTTATGTTAATCTTTACTGGACGTTTGTTGATTAATAAAGAGAGCTGAAGATTTAGATGTGTTTATAGAAAATGGGATGAAGTATGGAATGGAGATGTATCTGGTTGTGATTTAAGAGACAGTGACAAGTTGTTAATGTTGAATATGCTTGCTGGAGATGGAGGGGGAAGTTTCTTTTCTTTTTCTTTTTTTGGGAGGGATTTTTCGCCACACTTTTTCTATATAATACATACAGAGAGAGAGTACTAGGTTTCTTTATTAGTTTTATCTGTTTAATATAATTTTTAACAAAGCTATGAACAATTTGAAAAAAGGTGCTTTATATGTGAACCAAATGGCATAGGTTTTACTGGGTGATAGTTTAGCAAGCACACAATTTCCAAACCTTCTACAAATACTAACCATACAACATCTGTATTTCTATATATATGTATGTATAATTTTTTATTAAATATTTCTATTTTTTTAAAAAGCAAAAGTAAAGGAAAAAAAAGGAAAAGGAAAAGAGCAAAAAAGCAAAATAGAATAAAAAAAGAAATATAATTAAAGAAACAAGAAAAAATAAGCGATTTCTGACCTTTATAACAATTATAAACATTGCAGTGCATTATCCCTGTAGTGGCGCAGTGGTTAGAGTGCAATACTGCAGGCTACTTCTGCTGACTGCCTGCAATCTGGCAGTTCAAATGTCACCAGGCTCAAGGTTGACTCAGCCTTCCATCCTTCCGAGGTGGGTAAAATGTGGACCCAAATTGTTGGGGGCAATATGCTGACTCTGTAAACCTCTTAGAGAGAGCTATAAAGCATTGTAAAGTGGTATATAAGTCTAAGTGCTATTGCTATCCCTCTTTCCTCTTGGTCAGGGGTGTCAAACCCTCATCATCATGTCATCATCACGTGATGTATCATGACTTTTTTCTCCTTCACTAAACTGGGGGTGGCCAGCATGTGATGCATCCAGCCCATAGGCCACAAGTTTGATACCCTTGGTGTTGGTCCTGCAAAAATCTCTTCAGCTCATTATTTAATCCATACAACATTTTTACATCAAAGCATAACCTAGAACTAACCAGATTGGTCCTGCATTCTAGATTGCTATTACTGTAAAGCGGCTGTATATTGGTGGAGAATTAATTATAGATTAAGGTTGAAATGATTGTATTTGTTAGGCATGAAGAATCAGGCTCAGATATAAGCTCCAGTTCTAATTTATTACTCAAACTATACACAAGAATCTGGTCAACTAACAGAAAGCACTAAATTGGTGCTAGATAAGAGTTACTGGAAATCAAGGGGACTGAATTTGGTGCGCTCTTAGACATGTAACAATTCTAGATTGAGTCTCTCTTGACTCCACCCCCAGGCTCTGCCTGCTCTTCTACATAATTAGAAGTATCACCACAATAAAATAGTAATTTACCCAAAGTGAAGTCGATAAATGACAGAAAAGGAAACATATGTAAATCAAAGCAGAGTCTCTTGGGAAAAAAACTTGCCTTGGTAGTTATGCTTTAAATAAAAATATACAAAAGATAATTCAAAATCCAGCTCAGTGTTGAGAGAGCCATACTAGGTTTGTCAATCAATCCAAAGGTCAGAGTTTTAAGGATTTTTATACATGCGGATTGCACAGGAATTATATAATGAAGCAGGAGATAAGATAGTTGTTTACAATAGAGAGAAACCAGTAAAGGCTGCCTCTTAAACCAGGCTTCAGCCAGCTATGTTTAATTAAGGTTGTCTCTCGGTTGCTTGGCAAGGAACCTCACTGAATGTCCTTGCTCTGCTTTGCTCTTCAATCACCAATTCCAAAACATTGGAGGCGATATCTCATTGTCTGACAGCTTCAGTTGTTCTGATGGTGCCAGTGTTTTATAAACCTCAGGTGATCTCTAACTTGAGGCTGACATTCCACTGTTCCATTGTTGGAGCAACTTCTTTAGAACAGCTGGATTTAGAATCTTCTGAATCTTGGCCCAAGATATTTATCAGCCCATCTCTAGAGTGAACAGAAACAGAACACTTATCCAAATGTTAGCTGCTCTGCATTGCATGTTAAGTGGGCAAAATCCATGTATGGAGTTGTATTTCACATGCATTTAATTCTCTGTTCTTCATCTATCTCATTTCAAGGTCATTTTTGACTGCTGGCTCAGACATTATTAAAATTACTTGGTTATAAATGAATCACATCGAACCAAGATTTTCCTGGTTCATCTCAAAAAGTGTCCTACTTCCTACCTCTCAGCAAGAACTGTTCTTTTCCTTTTTAATTAAAATTCCCTTCTCCCCCTCCTCTTTATAGAATTTGTTTCATTTCCATACCCCAGGATTGCAGTTGAGGGCTTGAAAGGGAGTGGGAGTGTTATTTGTTGATTCTCAATGGATCCCAGCAGCCTTGATGAACTGCTGTTTTCTGAAGGGCTTTTTGCCCCCCTGTGTTTTCCTAAAACTTTCAAGTCACTCCAAAGATCAGGAAGAACGCTAATGACATCTCCCATGAATTAAACAGAGCGTTCAAGGGTTTAAGAGACATTTAGTGATGTGCTGGGAGAGCATAAAGCAAAATAAGAGCCTATCTTTCTTATTTGTCTTTTCCATTCACTTAAGGAACTCAGTTTCCATCCATTGTTAGGATTGCGTTCTTTATTGTCCTGAAACAGTGCAGGATTGGGGACCTCAGGAAAGTCTTACGGGTGTGTGTGTGTCTGTGTCTCACGCTTAAATTGGCATGAGGTCTTCATTGGAACTAGCCAGTTGGCCCAAGAGCCGTGGCTCTAAGCCTTATAATTTATTAGCACAAAAGTCTCCCATGAGTCCCAAGAATATCACAGAAAACAGTCAAGAGTATCCGCAGTGTGCCGTTAAACATAAATTTATTGAATTAAAAAAAAATAATGCTTCAGAACAGAACTGTGAAACAGCCATTTCACTTTGGCTGTTTAACCAGCAATATTTTTTCATTAACCAGAACACCAATATTTGTTATAGTTGTGGCTGAATAACAACATAAAACCCTTGAACCTAATCATCTGAAACTTGGCATGCATTATCTTTTCAAGAGAGGCAACCGTGCCTGAATATTATGTCTAATTCTGCCAAGAAATTGGGGGAAAAAAAAAGAATTGGCAGTTTTCGAAGGAAAAAAAAACACCCCATGTTTTTATCTTCAGTTTGGCATGTATCACTTTCTTATAAGAGGCTATATAATTCCTGCAAATTTTGTTTCATTTGAGATTAATAGAAAACAGGCTCAAATATGAGTAAATAAACAATATTAAGCAAACAATAACACTCTTGTAACTCTCCCATCCCCACAAATTCCATTTGGTGTTTTTCAGTTATATTTAATGGGGAAGCATGGAGACTTGGAGCTTTAAATCAACTGTTCAGAGTTGAGCATAAGCCTCACCTATCTTCATGGGCAGAAACTGGCTCACCTCCTTTGAGAAGCATGAAGCGGGGGGGGCATAACATGGTACCCGGAAGGGGAGAAGCCAAGACTGTGCTGGGCATCTCCCTGGAAGCAGATCCTTGGATAGACAAGTCGATGGAGAATGAAATGGTGTCTTCATCTCTGACCTCCGTTGCTGATCACAACCAGCAGAAGCCACACCAGGAGCACCCCTCCTTTTCCTGCTGCATCTTCACATCTGGAACTTCCCTGCTAAGTTCATTGGGATTTGCTGAGACAGGCTTTGCTGTGGGTGCCTCTGCCCTGCTCTCCTAAAGCAGCTGTCTTGCATCCCGAGTAACAGACAGGGAGGCCCCAGGTGGCCCCTTTTCCAGGTTTGTACTTTATTCCCCCCTCCCCCCAAAATGGTCACCGTAATTATTGGTGATGTTTTTATATTGTATGTTTGGCACTAGAGGTGGGTTTCAGCAGGTTCTGACCAGTTCTGGAGAACCGGTAGCGGAAAGTTTTAGTAGTTCGGAGAACTACACCTCTGACTGGCCTCGCCCCCATCTATTCTCTGTCTCCCGAGTCCCAGCTGATTGGGAGGAAATGGGTATTTTACAGTAACCTTCCCCTGGAGTGGGGTGGGAATGGAGATTTTATAGTATCCTTCCCCTGCAATGCCCACCAAGCCATGCCCACAGAACCCGTAGTAAAATAGTTTGAATCCCACCACTATTTGGCACCCAATAAGATGAGTAGCCTTATGCAATTGATAAGCAAACAAACAGGTCCTCTCACAAAGTGGTCCCCTCTATATTAACTGGGATCAATTCCATTCTAAACAAGGAATTCTTAATTTTGTTCTGCAAAATTACAAGCAAAAACCAACAAACAGGTTTAGTTTATGTCAGAGTGCCTCATGGGAGCACACACTTTTAGTGTATGTTTTTCAGATACCCCCCGCTTGTGATTTTTCATAGTGGTTGGAGGTTTTGGAGGAATTAACTGTGGTTCCTAAGCCAGTAACACTTTTGAAGATGAGGTTAAAAGAAGTTGATGTAATTAATAATTATTTACATTACCTCTGAGATAATGAACTGGAATATACTTTATGTATTTTAGACCCGTCAGAGAATGTTCGGAGAATGTTCATTCACTTTGCTATTTAAGATACCGTACACCTTGGGAATTAGAATATGACTTGTGTGCTTTGCTCCTCTTTGTAATACTCTGTGATGACCACAACAGGATTGTTACTTTGACACTGGGATGGTTTCTCTGGATTCAAAGACACCTACCTTCTTCTTGGCCATATGCCCACTATTTGGAATCTATAAAGATTCAAGATTTGTGCATTTTTCTAGCATAGGAACTAAGAGTTTTATTATGCAATCCTGGTAGAAGACAAAGGATTATTGATACATGCTGGTTGTCAACATGTGAACCTGACTTTTTTTTTTTTACTTTACCTCTTTCAAACAACATGGTCAATTTTATTGGAGCTCTATTAATATCCTGTTTCCCCAAAAGTAAGACATCCCCTAATAATAAACCCAATCTGGCTTTTGAGTGCATGTGCTAAAATAAGCCTCCCCTCGAAAATAAGCCCTCCCTTAAAATATTTAAATACAGAGCTGGAAATCAGGTAAGACGGCAAGAGGAGCCCCATCTTGCTCCATGCGCCCCAAAATAATAAGACCTCCCCGAAAATAAGGCCAAGTGCTTATTTCTGGGTTCAAAAAAATATAAGACAAGGTCTTATTTTCAGGGAAACACCGTAATAATATACTGTCACTATAAGACCATAGATATTTAATATTGAAACCATAGAGGTCTAGCTCTGACCCAAGCCAATGCATCATTTAATTAAATCAATGAGCATTAAATTAAGTTACTGATGAAAGAGGAAATCTTGGATTCCATACATACTTCAATATTGCTTTTAAAAAATAATTTTAGCCTGTTGTTCAAAGTAAACAGATTCCAACATACACTGATTCAAGCAACAAAGTACAATTCAGATGCTACAATTTCATACTATCAAGATAAATAGCAGGAATTTGAACTGATTCTAAAAAGCCCTAGTTTGCACTGGCACCAATATAGCTAGTAAAATATTGGTGTCATATGTTCCAACGGTGTGGCAACCTTGAAGCAGCAGTTTTGTCTCCAAGGTCACAGTTTCCAACCTATGCTGATCAAATGGCATGTCCTGGAGGACCATCAAACTTCCTAACTGGTCCCCTGGAGTGGGACAAAATGGATTGCTAATATCTGTACATATTATGGTCTCTTCGGAAAATAGAAATGAAGCTACATAGAATTATATACACAGGTAAGTGGCTATTATTTACGACATGCTCAGATTGCATGTTTACTGCATTAAATGTATGCAGAAGTATATTTTTGAGAGAGCCATATGATAAAAATATGACAAACAGGCAACAAGTGGTCAAAATAGGAAACTCTCTATCAAACCCTGTACCTGTTAACAGTGGTGTTCCCCAAGGCAGCATTTTAGATCCAACACTCTTCATACTTTACATAAATGACCTTTGCGATCATATTAAAAGCAACTGTGTTCTCTTCGCTGATGATGTTAAACTATTCAACACCACCGACAATGCAACTACCCTTCAAAAAGACCTTGACTATGT
>JANHFM010008234.1:26730-36804 GCA_032468115.1 Grayia smithii
AAGGATGGAAGGCTGAGTCAACCTTGAGCCTTGGTGAGAATCGAACCAACACTAATTGCTGGCATCTGGAACTAACTAAACAGTTAGTTCAGAGCACTAATTAGGTGAGCCACCAAGGAACTCTTTGCCGCTATAGTCACCTAGAAAGTATTACGTTTCAGCAGTCCCACTTTTTATACCTCATACAGTGTTGATTGTAGGTGTGTGCATCTATACTCAAAAACATACATATAAAAAAATGACAAAAGTTCTGTTCTGTTCAACCTTGACTCTTAGTGACTTTATGGACACATCTACGGAGGCTTTTTCTTTTTTGGTGTGTGGCAGCAATACAAAAATGACTTGCCATCGCATCCTTCCAGAGATGTATTGTTTTTTTTAGACTTTTCAGTCTAATTTACATCTCTTGTATTCCCTAGAGATGTCCTCTACCCACCCCTCACCCCCCAATCCATATACATGCATGCAGTTCCTCTTTCAAAATGTTCAAGAGGGTTGACAGCCTGTCAGGCATCCAGACATTCCCTAGGGTGAGAAATTTTTCTTTGACTTTACTAAAATGCAAGATTTTCTACTAGCACTTGGTTTTGGTTCCTAGCTTAGAACCTTAAACGGATGTGATGCTTCTGGGATAATGCTTTTGATTTTAAATAATTACAGCAGTGTTTTATTTATTTTTTTTCTTGGTACTTGATGGCATTTCAAATGATTGTGAATTATAAGAATTTTTAAGTATATTCGAACATGAGTGTTATGGAATTACTCATCTCCGGTATGAATGTTTTTCTGCTTGAATAATAATGGATTTAGGAGGTGGGGAGAGATTTCTCTGAAAAAAATAATCTTCACTATTTTGTCTTTTAGGTAAAATGTATTTAAAATTACTTCCAGCTTTTCACACATGTACACAGAACAACAACAAAAAAATGTTTAATTCTATGTGGGCTCTAATATGGCCAGAATGCTTATTGTGTGAGTATTTGGCATTAATATTTTTTTATTCTTTTTATACTTCATACTTTTTATACTTTATAAAAGTAAGCTTTCAAGAACACAGGTACAGAATATACTAATGAAAAGAATATGTGTGAGTAAGTGGATCAAAATGTTCATGTCAAAATATAATAAGCAACAGCTTTCTTTGTAAAACTGTTTATTCCAGAATTATCATAAATCTTTTCAGCTTTCTCCAGGTTTAAACAGTTATGGTAGATATGCTTGCCATGTCCCTTTAATAGTGACAAGGTAAGATCCAGGGCATAAAGGTTCTCAGGCATGGATATATTGGCAGGAATTTTGTTATTTTCACCTCCAAAGTCATCTCTCATTGAATTGATTACTGTTTCTCCTGCTTGTGATCCGTTATTTACCTTTGGATGTCTGAACTTATCTTCAACAACTTCAATCCTGGAATCTTGTCTAGCTAGTACATATTTGGAATCTGGCTGAGAATCTTGCAACATCTTTATTATAATTTGAATATATTGATAATTGTGAAGCCTTCCTGGTGACTGCTGTCTCCTTTATTCTATCTATCATGATTGATTTTGGGAACTTGATTATTGTATTATTCACTCCATCGCTAATCATCTATATACTTTAATCAATCAAATGTTTATTATGGTCACAGACCAGCATAAGAAGGGCGGGGTACAAATAGTGACTAATTTTAAAAGCTAAAAAATATAATACAAAGTTTAAAAACTTTTTTAAAAAATTAAAAGTATATATAAAAACAAAGATCTAAAAATAGAAACCTATAAAAAGGGATAAAGCATTAATTAAATAGAGGGAAATATAAAAGTTAATATATGGCTAACTAAATCTATCATAATACAAAACACTAACTATTCATTAAGGCTGGTTGGATGCTTCATATACTACTGAAACTCTCCTATCTGTTTGTTTGTTTGTATCTTTAATTGGGGGGTCATCATAAGGCAACAATTTTTGAATCAACAAATCTCAAATAGATCAACTTAAACAATGTGCCCAAAATCTAGGACCTATTATTTCTGTGGGATTGAAATTTGGCAAACTTGTGACTGCTTCAGCAGCACCAGGCTACCGCATAGCCACAGTCAGCAACAGTCGCATGATCATTCTCCCTTGCTGCTTCTTATAAGGAAAGTCAGTAGGGAAGCTGGAAGTTGGGAGTTGTTCCAGGTCCCATTGCTTTTTGGCCTGCCCATAGTCATTCTGTTCAGGTAAGAAAATATCTTTCAAACAATGACCTAGTGTGTATCATGGGTTGTCTAGTATGATTCTACTCTTGGACATAGGACATACTTTTGATACCTTCTGACCTTACAATTCAGGCTTTCAGATCTGGCTACTCAGCAACCTATAGTTTGCAGGTGCCGCAAATAGATACCTGCTTGTATGTTTTTATTTTGGTATTCTAATAAATTACTTTCCCCTTCTTAATTAGTTTCTAATTTAATTTGTAACAGCTTAAAAACAAGCTGTTTTCATAATTCTATTTTTGTTGTTGTTGTTGAGCTTTGTGCAGATATTAGAATTACGAGCCGTGGCAGCGCAGTGGCTAGAATGCAGTAATGCAAGCTGATTCTGCCGACTGCCAGCAGTTTGTCCTGACCAGCTCAAGGTTAACTCAGCCTTCCATCCTTCTGAGGTTGGCAAAATGAGGACCCAGATAATGCAGTACTGCAGACTACTTCTGCTGACTGCCGGCTGCTCTGCAGTTTGGCAGTTTGAATTTTACCAACCTCAAAGTTGACTCAGCCTTCCATCTTTCTGAGGTGGGTAAAATGAGGACCTGGATTGTTGGGGGCAATAATGCTGGCTCTGTAAACCACTTAGAGAAGGTAAAGCACTGTGAAGCAGTATATAAGCCTAAGTGCTATTGCTATTGCATCTGAATTGCAAAAATTCAGATAGCCACTTTGTAAAGTTATAGAAAGCTATATCTGTTCACTGCCATGTAGAGATGGTATGGATTCTGTAATTCTAATGTACTCTTTCTGTTTTAATCTATGAAATATAATTGTTGTCTTAGGCATTTTTCTTAGAGTGTTCTTCTATTTGGTATGCCCAAAAGAGATAGCTTTGTAATTTTGTTAAAAACAAAATCCCTCAGATTAATATTGTGGTTCATAGCTTTTCTTCTGTCTTGACTTAACAATTTTTGACAAGCAAATTATTGGGTTGGTAGCCCTTGGAAGTTAGAGTGAATTTAGGAAATTGGCTACAGCATCCAACTACAAATAGCTTATTGTCATGAGGAACGTGGCAGATTTATAGAGAAACTGAACCTAATTATCTGTACCTTCCATGGGTAATGCCAAGCTGTTATGGGCTAATTGTATAAAGTTTGGACTAATTTATCCATCTACTTTGTGTATTTTCCAAACACACAAAGCCCCTCCCTGTGGCTTTGCTCCTCTACAATGTGGTTCCAAATTTGAATTTTCTGTGTGGCTTTTGTTTTAATTACACTATTCCAACTGAACCAGTTGGCTTGGGGTTGTGAATTAATACCTTGTAATTGCACATTAGCACTTTTCATTTCATTATCATGGAGAGGTGTTCTGAGAAGGTTGCCAAACTGCCAGTTTTCACATTGATTATCCTAAGAGAGATATCTTGTAATAGTCAGCAAGCAATCAAAAGCCATTGCTTTAATTGCGCTGCATTGTGAGATCTGGATTTGTTGTGCTCTTCGTTACTCTAATTACAGTTTGGCTCTTCCTGTGTTGGGTACTCTGGAATTTGAAATAGGGATCTTTTAACTTTGGACTGGGACCTCATTCTAACAACCTATGTTAGAAATTATACATAGGCTTCAAAACTGGGCTTATAAGGAACTGAGATTCCTAAGAGTTAGCTTTGTCCTGTATCAGGAATACACAGAGAAAGCATAGTGAAATGGGTTGGAAACCAACAATTCAAGTACAGCAGAAGCTAATAGCAGAAAAGCATTTGAGGTTCACTCCAAGGCTTGAAGAAGAGGCAGTGTGTTGTAGGCCTAGAAGTGGAGTGCAGGGGAGACAGGCATTGAGATCACAGAGTCCAGCTTCTCAAAGCAAGATCAGGGTTCCAACCATTAGAATACAAAGGCAGGTTGTCATAAATATCATTGCCATCACTTTGCTGATTTTGATAAAAAACATTTATACTGGAAGCACCCAGAGGCATCATGAGTTCATTAGTCAATAATGTAGCATAGATTTAGTGCACAGAATTATGGACTTCAAGGAAGTTGTTACTGAAGAAATGGAAGACATTTGTTCCATTGCTAACTACACAGTGCATTTTTAAGGCAAAGAGATCACCATGTACTTCTCATCTGGAGGGATCAGATGACAGGCAACATGAAAGCATAGGGGTTGATCAGAAATTTTCATCCTTTTCCTTTTGCCCTCGTTTGCTCAACAGATCAGTATCTTTTTCTGTTGTGTTTCAACCTATTTTTTTTTAATAATCAGAAAGGAAAAAGAGCAGCCACAAATAATGAAGTTCCTGCCATAGAATAAAACATTTATAAAGAAGGCAAAAATAATGACCCTAGAAGGATAAACTTACATCTACCTCCTGGTTATACTGCCTTTTTTTTTCATAAGCAAAATTGGGGATACATTTAAAAACTTCTGCTTGATAAAAGATCCAAAGAAATGCTATCTGATGATCTCAGAGCCATTTTTATAGTCCTTCTCTTTCAAGAACACCAGCTGCAAAAGTCTAACTGACTACTAGATGGTAACAATGAGAGAGACACAAACCTGTCTTTTCTATATTTAGGGGTGGTTAGCTATTTCATTAAAATATTTTTGCATCTCAAATCAAGCAGTTCAATTTACCATCATTTGCCTTTCTAAGATTGCCTTGGTAGTTCTCACTTACACTATGTAGGTGGAAGGGAGAATCTATTCCTTTAGCTAAACCTATCGAAGACTGCTGGATTTTACAAAAGATGTTGGAATGAAACAAATTGAATTTTTCTATAAGTGTCCCTATCTCTCTAAAAACCAAGCTAGCTGTGACCTTGCTATTAGTTTATAAGCCCCACTATCCCAATGATATAGAGAAGAGGAAGTTGTCATAAAGGCATAAAGTTTTCCCAACAAAATAGCTTCCTTGGATAGCTAAGGAAAACTGATTCCTTCCTCCTTCACTTAATTCTTTTTTGGCCATCCCAAAAAGTAATAAAACAATAATAAAGATGATAGTGTGCAGCAAAATAAATAAATAAAAATCAGCATCAACCTATGAAGTTATTTAACATTATTCTCTGTGCCCCTTCATGTGATTGGAGGTGCTTGTTGGAAGTCCCAACCAGCAGTGAAATCCAACTTTTTTTTCTACCAGTTCTGTGGGTGTGGCTTGGTGGGCATGGTGTGGCTTGATTGGCGTGGCTTGGTGGGCATGGCAGGGCAAGGATACTGCAAAATCTCCATTCCCACCCCACTCCAGGGAAAGGATACTGCAAAATCCCCATTCCCTCCCCACTCCTAGGGGAAGGATACTGCAAAATCTCATTCCCACCATACTCCAGGGGGAAGGATACTGCAAAATCTCCATTCCCACCCCACTCTGGGGCCAACCAAAGGTGGTATTTGCCAGTTCTCAAAATTTCCACTACCAGTTCTCTAACTATTCAAAATTTCAGCTACCAGTTTTCCAGAACCCGTCAGAACCTGCTGAATTTCACCCCTGGTTTAAAGCTGCTTTTATTATGAAAAGTGGCAAAATTTGGCTTTTTTCTTTTTTTTCCCCTTTTCCTTGTTCGGCTCCCCATTCCTGTATAGTTCTTCAGCCACCGTGACCATCCAGAACTCCTCATCTGGTTAAAAAAAAATCTATAAACCTTCCCTCATAAAGAATGAGAATGCCTGAACAAATTGTATAAATTTTCAGCGTTTGCCCTGTGGGGGATGTTCTCCTACATAGCCAAACTCACTGAAATGCACACAACCATTATAAACATCCCCCCTGTGATGTATTTACAGTAGCTTGTCTCCTGTTGACCATTCCTTCATACATGCATTCTCCTTGAAGTTCAAAACTATGTGGTCTCCTGTGCTGATAGTTTCAGACACGGGGGGACAAGAAGTGTGAATAGGTAGCCAAAAGTCATACATTGAAAAAGCTTTGAGAGATCATATAATATTGTATCATTTTCCAGCATTTTTCTTTTTGTAACTGTTTATGAATTGTCATAATAATTATTATGGTCATTTGTTGTGATGTTTCATAGGCAACAGTGTTATATGCACCATACATATATTTTTCTTCTGTTATTAAAATTATTAATATTATATTAATATTATATTAATATTAACTTGCGAGTCCCCTGCGAGTCCCTTGGACTGCAAAGTGAACAAACTGGTCAATCCTAGAAGAGATCAACCCCGACTGTTCTTTAGAAGGACAGATCCTGAAGATGAAACTCAAATGTTTTGGCCACCTAATGAGAAAGAAGGACTCACTGGAGAAGAGCCTAATGCTAGGAACGATTGAGGGCAAAAGAAAATGGGGATGACAGAGAATGAGGTGGCTGGATGGAGTCACTGAAGCAGTCGGCATGAACTTAAATGGACTCCAGAGGATGGTAGAAGACAGGAAGGCCTTGAGGAACATTGTCCATGGAGTTGCGATGGGTCGGACACAACTTCGCAACTAACAACAACAACAAAATAAAAGATAGGAAGTCTTTTAGTCCAACCCCCTGCTTAGGCAGGAAACCCTACACCACTTCAGACAAATGGTTATCCAACATTTTCTTAAACATTTCCAGTATTGGAGCATTCACAACTTCTGGAGGCAAGTTGTTCCACTGATTAATTGTTCTAACTGTCAGGAAATTTCCCCTTAGTTCTAAGTTGTTTCTCTCCTTGATTAGTTTCCACCCATTGCTTCTTGTCCTGCCCTTGGGTGCTTTGGAAAATAGCTTGACTCTCTCTTCTTTGGGGCAGCACCTGAGATATTGGAACACTGCTATCATGTCTCCCCTAGTCCTTCTTTTTGTTAAAGTAGACATACCCAGTTCCTGCAACTGTTCTTTCATATGTTTTAGCCTCCTGATAATTTAACCAGTATTCTTTTACAAAGGAATCTTCAAGCTACAATAAATTATTGTAAGAAGGCAGAGTGTTTACTTTGACCCAGACAAGACCAACCACATTTTAAATGGCTGTGTCATGAAATAGATTCCAGGCTGCTTGGATGCATCAGAATGAAGAATCCAGAAAATCTGGGATATCTGCAGATACCATGCCTTACTTCAAGGGTGGTTCCAGCTAAGTCAAAGATCAATTGTTCCTTCCTCTATCAGTGACAGACTTGATCTAAACCTTCAGCAAGTGACAAATTTGGCACATTAGAAACCAAGCCTATTAACCTGCCTAATAACTTTGCTCATATTTTGAGTTGCTGAGAAGGACAGATGCCCATGATTTCTTCTTCTTTGAGCAGGAAGGAAAACAGTTAAAAAACAACAACAAACTTTGCTGTCCTCCGCCATCCAGATCAATAGTTTTGTTCTTTCCATGCACCTTGGAGGAACAGCAGTTTTCTGCTTATATAGCTTGAGCTACTGAAGGAATTCAGGTCTCTCCTTATCTTCTGACCTTCTTCTGGGATGGGCAAGGACCTTCTGAGTATCACAGAAGGCCTCATTTCTTTCCTGATCTCATCCACTGATTGCCATGCCTGGCACAGAGTGCTAACAAAAAAGACAAATATTTGAAATATGTCCTCTAGTAACAACAAAATTCACTGATTCATTGGCTTTCATGAATCAGTAGTGACAGATAGAATCTCCAAATCTTTTGATCTTTTTATACCGAGTCCAAATGTGGCAATGACTGATAGTCATAATAAAGCAAATGATCCTAAGTTCTTCACTGTGTCTCTTGTCCTGTAGAGAGCACTGTTGATATCATCTTCTTATTTCCATGCTTGTTGGACCTATGTTGTTAGAAAAATGCTTTGTCTGAAAAAAAGGAGGCTCTGTTGTTTTCTGGGCAACATAGTTTACTTTTTCTTTCTTTCAGGATATTTATTCTATTTCCCTATCTGGTGTTTTCTGGTGGTCCCTCAACTATAATCCAGACTCACCTCTGTTTGCATTCTTCCAGATCAACTACTTCCTAAGGCAGGGGTCAGCAACCTGCGGCTCTGGAGCCGCATATGGCTCTTTCACCTCTCTGCTGTGGCTCCCTGACACTCAAAATATGTGTCACAACTGCCAATGTGTGACACCCACCGGCACATGATTTATTGAGCTTTTCAACCCCCGGTAGGTCAACCATGGATAAATTCAAGAAAAAAAGAGTTTCAGAAGAAAACAGAATATTTAACTCAACTACATATGCTAGTTTTGTGGCCTCTCAAGAAATAGTCAGGCATGGGAAGGGTTTTGTGGCTCCTGGTGTTTTCTTTTCTATGGGAAATGGTTCTTTTGAGTGTTTAGGGTTGCAGACCCCTGTCCTAAGGGGATAGTATACATGACAAACTATTACAAATCCCAGAATCCAGTGGCTGAGAAAATACTCTGCGCTCTTGATATTGTGCATTGTTCCCATGCTTTCTTCCTACAATGGTTGTGAAGTTATTAGTAGCTCTTTTTCTGTATCCAGGATTTAGTAATGTGAATGCTGGGAAGTCGTGGTAGGATAGTATGTAGGAGATGAGATCAACTACTTTTAAATCACTTGCCAACTGTTGGAAGTGACAACCAACAGTGATTGCTCTCTAAATTATGCATGCAGGTTTAGCCATCCATTCTCCAATGTATGACCTATTGTATAACATTATTCTCATATGCCATCATAAATAGAGATTCCATATTTAACAGATTTAACAGATTAACAGAGTTGGAAGAGACCTAATAGGTCATCTACTCCAACTCCCTGCTCAAGCAGGAAACCCTACACCATTTCTGCCAAATGGTAGTCCAATCTCTTCTTGAAAGTCTCAAGTGATGGAGCTCCCACAACTTCCAAAGGCAACTTCTGTTCCATTGTTTGATTGTTCTCACTGTCAGAAAGTTTCTCCTTATTTCTAGGTTGAATCTCTGCTTGGTCAATTTCTATCCATTATTCCTTGTCCGGCCTTCAGGTACTTTTATAATTTCTCAACATATACCTTCAATGGAGATGGATTGCCTATTATCTATTGTCCATCACATGATATTGGGACATGTGCAAACTTCTACAACTTATGACCTGCTAAGTTGAAAGTTCAACTCAGCAGGCATGAACTGCAGTTGGCCAGGTCCTTGACCATCCAACTTTGCTTTTCCTTAAGAAGCCCAGAGAAGCACCCACATTCCTCTTGATGAGCAGAAGTTATGCCCACTAGTACACACAATCTGATAGACTAAACTTTGCAGTGGAAGATGTAGCTTTCCTGAAATGGTCTGGGTAAAATGGGATGATTTCTTGGGCATTTCACTAGAGAAAAATCTCATAATCAAAACTGGTTTGGAAGACAAATCATCTTCCTCACATCCAATTCTGTCACAGCAAGGTATTTTGAGAAAAGCTTTCTGTCCAGTACTGTTATCTGATCTGTGTAATAAAAGAGGAATTCATCCCAGCAGCCTGTCAATATGCTCTAAAATTCACTTTAAGAGATGAAAAGTGTTATATTTATACAGATGATTTTCTGATGTGGTGGAAACAACAACAAATACCTGGAGCTAAAGGAGAAAACCTCCGCAGGAAACAAAGGAAAAATATAAGTCAGTTCAACTTTTCATTCTAACCTCATTACTGTCTGAATGCCGAGTTGAAAGGTTATTCATATTTCTCATTTTGAGTGCTGGTCTCTGCCTGCATGTTTCCCTCCCAGTTCAGAAGTGCTCAAGTTTATTCAGAAACAGATGGTTGCTGGTTGCGAAGTGGTGACTTCTTGCAAATTGTGATGTTTAAAAGTGGGTTAGGGCAATGGTGAAATCCAATTTTTTTTACTACTGGTTCTGTGGGTGTGGCTTTGTGGGCGTGGCTTTGTGGGCATGTCAGGGGAAGGATATTGCAAAATCTCCATTCCCACCCCACTCTGGGGCCAGCCAGAGGTGGTATTTCCCGGTTCTCCAAACTACTCAAAATT
>JANHFM010008238.1:1914-13988 GCA_032468115.1 Grayia smithii
AGCTCAGAGAGCACCAGGGGCCCCTCATTTCAACCCTGAGCTACAATTATTCTCCTTCACTGAAACTATACCCTCCGTGGTTTAATTATTTAGTGCTGTGCTAAGATGTAGCGTTACCCAAAACTACTGTACAGTCACAGGTCTTTTGTATTACAGATTAAATGCTCCCGTTAGTGGATCTAGAAAGTGCCTGAGAAAATGTTCCATTCTCCACAATAATTCAGTTCCTCTGATAGTCCAGTGCATCCAGACTCCCCTCAAATCAGCCTGGTGCTGTTGGGGAGCAGTAAGGATACACATTGGAATTGTGGCAATTACAGGTAGCCCTCAAGCTATGCTGCTTAGCAACCGTTCAGAGTTCTGATGGACCTCCCCAAACAGCCATTTACCATCCAGTTTCAAAGTTCCTATAGCTGCCTCCCCCCTCCCCACCCAGGTGATTGCATTTTGGGCACTTGCAGATTGCCATCTGCAACCTTTTTTTGCTGGAAACCAGCATTTATGGGGTACAAGGCTTTTTCTTAACTATGGCATTCGCTTAACTACCACTGCAAAAAAGATAAAATTGGGTGTGGTCACATGGTAACCCGTTTAATGACTTACAACTGTAATTCCGGGCCCAATTGTGGTCGTAAGTCAAGGATTCCCTGTTAGTAATGCTGAAACAGCAGAACTGTAATCACTGTTGGGTGCTTGAAAGAAAGTCAGGCTTGGTGGATCTGCTGTCATCTTCATGTTTCTCTTCTCCCTTCAGCCAGGGCAGCACTCCTGACAGGCCGTCTCCCAATAAGGAATGGCTTCTATACCACCAATGCTCATGCCAGAAACGGTAGGTCCTCTTCCTGCAAGCAAAGCCAAGGGCAAGATCTGGCGTCAGAGTTTCATGTTAAGGGAGACTTACAGGGTACAGGGTGCATTTGGCTAACCTGCAAAGAGAGAGGAAAACAGGCAATCCCTGAGTTTTTTTGCTGATTGTTTAAACTACCACGAGGAGAGGATCTCCATTGAGATCTTTAAAAAATGTTTCCAAACAGTCTTAATGCAGCTTGTATTCTAGAATTTGGATTAAGTCTGTGCTTATGTCTGCGCTGAATGGGTTAAGGAACATTTGACAAAAGAGGAATTAAAGTAGTCGTGTGTTATTGTAGTTTAGCAATCTGTTTGAAATTTACTTTTAGCAGAAATATGTTCTTTAAACTCGGCAAGGGCATCTGGAGGGCATCACTAAGCTGCCCATAATGAGCACTTTGCTCCAGGATTTTTATGGGGAGATGCCAGCTTGAGCTGATTGGAGGCCAATCTAGCTGGCATTAGAATTGTTTGTTCCAAAATGGCAGATGCTGGAGGAGACCATATGTTTTGAAGCATGCATTTACGGCTCCAGATTGATGCATGCTGCATGCTGGCAAGTTTCTCTCTTTGCTGGAAGAGGCGGGCTTTTCATAGAACAACAAGGGCAAGAGATACATGGAAGAATGTGTGCAGCATTTAAAGTAGGCTAAGGGCCTCTGCATTGCCTTTCTTGGTGATGGCTTAATAGAGGTGTGCTTGCTAGGGTAATTGAAAAGTCCTGTTAAATGGCTATGCCATTTAGCTCTCAATGACTTGCACTGACATTTAATGGTTCTTGAAGGTGTGGGTTGAAGTCTTTTCCAGCCCTTTTCCTCCAAAGGCGAGCATCAGGGATTTAGGGCCCTGAAAGAAGCAGAGGACTGAATTGGGATCTGATTTAGGCTGGGGCATAGCATGAAGACAGAATCAATCATACAGGTAGTCCTTGACTTGCAACCACAATTGCGTTCAAAATTTCTGTTGCTCAGCGAGACATTTGTTAAGTGAGTTTTGCCCCATTTTACAACTTTTTTTGCCAGAGTGAAGTGAATTCCAGCAGTTGTTAAATTAACACAGTTGTTAAGAGAATCTGGTTTCCCCATTTAACTGGCTTGTTAGATCAAAAGGGGATCATATGACCCCGGGACACTGTAGCCATCATAAATATGGCCCAGTTGCCAAGCATCTGCATTTTGATCACGTAATCAAGGGGATGCTGCAGCAGTTCTAAAAGTGTGAAAAGCTGTCATAAGTCACATATTTCAGTGCCGTTATAACTTTGAACGGTCACTAAACAAACTGTTGTAAGTCTGTTGACCTTGGGAGGACTAGCGTGACCTTTCTAGCTCTTCTTGACCTCCCAGCAGCTTTAGTGCCATTCATTGGGGCATCTTCCTCGACTGGCTGTGGAGTTTGGGGATGGAAAGCAGGGTGTTGCAGTGATTTTCTTCCTTTCTCTGAGGCTAGTTTCAGGCAGTATGGATAGGTGGGGAGATGTCCAGCCTGCAGCCCTTGGCATCATCTAGAGTCAGTGTTAAGTTGGGTGGCCTTGTAAATCTAAATTATAAACAAATATATATCTTCTCAAGTCTCTTTGGCTCTTTCTGTTCCTTGTCAAAAGCCTACTTCTCTGCTTGTTTGTAAAGCAAAATGGGTCAGATTTGCTGCTCAGTATATGACACACAAATTTCCTGGATTAGATTTTTAGCCCTTCCCTTTTATATCCTGTGTATTTAAAACCCCCACTATAGCCTTTTGCTTTTCCTGATGTCAAGAATTAATGGGAAGTGAATGCATACCTTGAATGGATCCCAAGAGAGTGTTGTTGGAATCTATTCTTGGCATGTTTGGCATAGCCTGGTTTAGATGCCTCTAATCCTTGAATGACCCTCAACCTGGTCAGGAGAGAGCACCAGCTCACAAATCCAATTCCTGTGGCTTGTTCATCTAGCTAAAGTGTTCTTGTCTTCATGCAGCCTACACGCCCCAGGACATAACTGGGGGCATCCCGGATTCTGAGCTGCTCCTTCCAGAATTGCTGAAGAAAGCAGGCTATGCCAATAAGATAGTTGGCAAATGGTAAAGTTTTTTTTTCTGGCTACTTTATTTCTGTCTCCTTTTTGTAGGGGAACTGATCAGAGTTCTATTTCGGTCTGTAAGTCTTCAGAAGTCTAGGCAAGCTGTCTGGATACCCGTGTGCTGTGATTGATTTCTGAGCTCTCCATGTGCTTCTTGGATTTCTTTTCATCACCAATGACAATGCTGCAGTGCTTGTACCTGGTGGTCAATTCTTCTGGTTTTGACTCCCTTGGAATATGGAGATGTGGCACTTTCCTCTCAGAGGGGAAAGTGCCTCTCTCTGATCCCAGTTAAATGTACCATTCCCACAGGAAAAAGGATTGATGATGTTAGCACACCTTTGAAGAGTCGGGCCATAATCTAGATGGGCAGAGGGTAAACGGAGAGCTGGTGAGCAAATATTGACCTCAATCTGCCTGCGCTGCATCCTGGGAGCATCTTTAAATGAGCAAAGAGTTGGATCATTTAAATTGATGACCCACCTCTGTAGTGCTGGCGCAGGTGTTAAGAACAGAAACAGCCAGGAAATGATTCGCCTACATAAATCATGGTTGTTAAAAAGAAGCTTGCAGCAGCTGCAAAAAATAATGTGTTCTTTGATCCACAGAAAAATAGAAGAGAGAGACCGACCGAAGTGGTTGTGTTCCTCCTATTTATCACCTGGTTCATTAATGTCCCTGGTTGTTATATGGCAGATTATTCCCCAACCAGGTGCTCTACAGAGAGGCTGCATGTGTGATGGGTAACAGATTCAAGCAGCATAGGGGTGGCTTAACTGGAAGAGGAAGCTCCCTGAAATGCTGCCTTTCCAGGCAGCTGATTACCAGCCTGGGCTGGCTCAGTCCAGGGCCAAAGATCTGCAGCTCTCCTGGCGGTTTTAGTTGCTTAGGTTCTTAGTTTAAACCCTGGAAGTTTGCTTTCCTCTCTAGTAAAATTCAAAGGAAGATTTGATTGAAACAAAAGCTCTATAATGAGGATGTGCAGTTATTTGACTCTGAAGTGGCCACATGGTGCCAGGAAAATAGGCGTTTTCAGGTAACAGGGATAGAATGTGTAGTGAATGCATATTTCCTGGAAATCACACGGGTTTTTTTGCAAGCCCAGGAAAAATCACCCGGCTATGTTTCTTCCTGCACTTTTCTCCACTGGAGGGCAATTTTGTGCCTGGCAGTCAAGTGCAGTTCCAGTGAGCCTTTGGTAGTTGTAGTTTCTCCTGTGCCATGCTGTGAGCAGCTTATTTTCTGTTCCATCCTTATTCGCAATTGTTCCTCTGCCCTGTTGAAGACCAGCCAAAGAACCCGAGGGGCTGTTGAGCAGCTCTCTGAGAATAGCAAGGAGCAATACCTTACTCAAGCATACTTGAGCATCAGAAAATGGTTTGGGTTATAAATTGCCTTAGGAAATCCTGGTTTTGAAAGATGACACAGCAATTTAAAAAATAAATAGGTAGCATTGCTCAGGGCAGGACAGAGGAAGGAGCCAAGCAAGGAATCTTGAGAAGTGGGAGGAATGAACTAGAAAGATTGAAAAGTGCCATAAAGTAAAGAAGTCTTCCAATGCTTGCTGCTTGGCTGTGGGGATTATTTCCATCCTCCAGTTCCCTGAATTGTGATTTTTGTTGTTTTTGTTTTGAACGTAGGGGCTGTTGGCTGCCCTCTGATGCAATTTCCCCCACCCCCCTCTTTGGCTAATCATCTTTTCTAGGCACCTGGGCCACCAACCTCAGTTCCATCCCTTGAGGCATGGCTTTGACAGCTGGTTTGGATCTCCCAATTGCCATTTTGGACCGTACAATAACAAAGCCACCCCCAACATTCCTGTTTATAGGGATAGGGAAATGATCGGCAGGTAACCTTTTTTATATCACTCACTTCTATTTATTCCTTTACTAGTTTTGCTTAACTGGTTTTGAACCTTGTTATCATGGGCAGCTTTGGAGTGCATTCTCTTGCTTTTCTAGGCAAGTTTGAGTGGTTGTATTGTTTTCCTTTCCTTAAGAGAACCTGAGGCTGTAAGTTTCTGGATCAAATACCTGGGCAGTCCTCACATTCCAGAATTTCTGCCACAATACAAATACTTGGAGTGAAAATGATAACATCACCTTGAAAGCACAGTGAAAGATCTGGACCCATTCATTGAGAAACTACTACATGTAGTAAATTATGTATGAACTCAGGGTTCTACATTAATCATTAAGCAGTTGGGAAAGGCCAGCCTCCCACTTACTTCTTGTCCATACGGATTATTTTTTAAAAAATACATTTCCAGGTCATCTATTTACTCATTCCAGGGAGCTCATGTTAAGCAAGCTTCAGACAAGCATACACACAAACACACTAGGGAAGGTGGCTTGCAAAAACATACTTACATTTCGTATGGAAAAGTGTACACACAATTTTTCAGAGCTCTTTATAAAGTAGTAAGATGATGAGGAAATGAGTCAGAATGAAGAAAAGTCTAGAACAAGAAATTTGAGCAAAATAGCTTGATTTATTGAGCTGATTGCTGTTGCTGTCAGCAACAACCTGCATCGAAAGGAGCAAACCCTTTATTTTTGCATACCTAAAAATGCAAGGAATGTTTTTCTGGTTGTCTTTTCTATTGTAGGTATTATGAAGATATAAAAATTGATCATAAGTCAGGAGAAGCAAACTTAACTCAAATGTATTTACAGGTAATTTTGTTTTGAGAACACCTGTTTCAAACCCAAAGATCCTTTCTGTAGTCTGGGCGATTGCATTGAAAGTTGCTTCTCTCTTCTAGGAAGCCCTGGATTTCATAAGCAGCCATCAAGCCAGCCATCAGCCATTTTTTCTCTATTGGGCCATTGATGCCACCCATGCTCCCGTGTACGCCTCCAGGGAGTTCCTGGGCACAAGCCAAAGAGGATTGTAAGTTGGTTTTGAGCAACATATTCTCCTTTCCCTTCCCCGTTGTCTCAAGAGAGAATTCCAAATCAGTCCTTAGATTATAAGGACTGATTTGGAATTATATCTCAGTGGAGATAACCATGCATGGTTTAAACTGTGTGTTTCATAGAACTGTAGAGGCTGGAGGCATCATTGAGATCAGTGTTTTTCTAACTTGGCAACTTTAATGTCTGTGTCAGGGTTCCAAGTAACACCCCCAATGAAATAATACCCCGAGGCTTGAAGTTCCTTAAAGTTCCATTTTATTAGAAATGTCATCTTGGCACATCTGGGAAAACCCAATTCTGAAACTTCCAGGTTTTCCCCACCCAAAGGAAAGTTCAAATCCCTGCCCAACACCCACAACTCCATCACATGGTCCAATCAAAGCACCGTCCCAACTGGAGATGCCTCCCAGTTCCAGTCTTCCAGGTGCAGGGCAAGATGTCCTTGACTCTCTGAGAAAGGAATGTTATTATAAATATATATATCACCCTGACTCTACACAATTCCCACCTTCCAGTTTCCCACAGTAGTAAATGTGACAGGCCTGAAAGTCCAACAGAGACCTTTAAGAGCCTTGGCTTCCAGGCCTGACAGCGTGGACTTCAACTCACAGAATTCCACAGTCAGTTCTCACTTCAGCATATTGCCTCTTGGGCTCTGAGCAAAAGAGTTTCTGCTGTAACACTATAGTTATTTTTCCATACACTATAGCTTGGAGCTGCAAAAAGACAATGCCAGCTTGGAAAAAATCAAGGAGAAGAGAGGAAATAAATGCAGTCAACATTGAAGGACAAGTCCTTCTCTGAAAATACTTTCCTGTCCTAACAGAATCTCTTGAACTCTTCTTTTCCCTTGAATGTAACTTGCAAAATAACAGGTATGCTGGAGTCACTGACATGTATAATTACATGCTGCATGTAATTATTTACTTTCTTGCTTAAACTGGAGGAAAAATAATCACCCAGGTCTTTCCCAAACTAGCCCACTAAGCTACTTAAGAAGAAGCTGCCATATTGATTGTTATTAGTTTTTCCTTTAATAATCATTGGCATGGGTGAAAGGAATCAACAGCCACACGTAGCATTAAAAAGGGCTGTTGGGATCTTGTTTCTGGTTGTAAGAACCATCTCCATTAGTATAATTAACCTGGTAAGAAAGGTATAAAATCTATGATCAATCATAGCACAACTAGCAAGGAGAATACATGAGAACTCTTTAGCTTCACAACATATTGACAAACCTAACAATTGTTTCAATTTGGAAACTGACTATCATAGACCAATCCAAGTCCAAGAACACTAGGATAGTTCCAAAAGCCAGGCAACTCTGACAAATCAGCCATCAAAAGACCTAGACATAAACGATACCAAATCTGTGCACAACAAACTATGAAGAAGCCCAAAAGAAATCAACAGGACCAAAACACACCCTTACCAGCAATCAGCACCTATATGAGCATAGACTCCAAGACTAACATCAGACCAATAGTCAAGAAGTGAATACTAAATCAACGAAATGCCAAGTAAGAACAAATAGCTCAACCAAAGAACCTCCAAGGCCACTTCCATCAACACTGAAACAAGCCAGTAGAACCCAAGTTGAGAGCAAACCACACACTCATACCACTTATAATAGTCCCTAGTTTGATAATGAAACATTCGCAAGAAAACCACCAATCGCAGAAAGCACCAAGGACCCTTCATTTCAATTGTGAGCCACAAATCTTTATTTTTATATGGTGTCATATTACAGTGCATCAACAGGTTTACGTTTGGTTCTAAGAAGTCTGGCTGTACTGGCATTGGTTCTAAGGGAGTGAAGGTGGGAGGAAGGTGATCAAAAAGGATTCCCTTCCAGTTGGAGTACTGAGGGGGTCCTCAGGAACTGGAGGAAGCTTGCAGCTGTGCGCTTTTGACTCCTCCAGGGTGATTTGCCCTCACTTCTTACTCGGTCTGAAAGGGTCACCCAGTGGAACCCCAGAGAGGCCATCCAGTGTAGTCTCCCAGAGTGTGCGCTCAGGAATTGAATGAGACAGGTAGCTCCCGGGCTCATTTAGTGTGAGTGTCACAGAGTGGAAGCTCAGGAACTGGACAGCCTCCACAAGTACGGGCATCACCTCCATTCCATACCATGTTAATATGGAGAATGCTTGTGGAGCCCTCTCTGGTTCTGACAGCCAATGGCTAAAATTATCTCAGATCAGAAATTGTTTATAGGTTTGAGATACATTTGTCATGTTTATGCCCATTGTTTTTAACCATCATTACTTTGTATTTTATTTTTTTACAAAACTTCTCTAAAACATGCCTTAAGGCAAGATTTAGCAAGGCCCAAAGGTTTTTGCTATAATAAAACATTGCCAACAGTACCTGCCAGGCTTCTTGGCTAAATGCGATGCTGGATAGTTAATGAAACCAATGACTTACCTTTGATGTCTTCAGTCTTGACTCATTTCACATAGTGCCTTTGAAATTTAAAACAACAACAACATACCAAATGTCTGCCTGAAGTTCAGAGACCAGAAAATCAATGCATCAATTTTACAAAGAGACTTTTATGTTTGTTATCCTATGAATAAAAGAAACAAAATACAGTGAATTGGAATGTTATGCCCTTGAGAATAGTTCAGACCACAGGTTTTTACCGTTCCCAAAGATAGTTTCTCTTATTCTCCAGGAACAGGAAGGCATCCCTAAAATTACCTTAGGCCCCGAGAGTTTATCTTCCTGAAAGAAAGCCAGGTCAGCTCCTGGACCTGAAGCAATTTTAGTCAGTTTTTGCCATTAGAGCCTTGAAGTAGTTGACCCTCTACATGTTTTGAGGCGAGAAGAGGAATAGATTAGGCTTTATTGGCCAAGGAATTTCTTTTTTAACTTGAGCCTTGACTAAAATCACCTCAGGCCCTAAGAATTCACTTTATTCCCAAGAGCAAGCTCAGCTCCTGAGGCAGTTTTACCTTTACGGTCAATGTTAACCCTTAATTCACCCAAGGTGGTTTGGTCCTTTTCACAGGAGGCATCAGATCCCATCAATATTTTACTTCTAAAACCTTGAGCCTGGGCTAAAACTATTCAGGAGCCAGAAGCGCCCCTCATTCCCTGAGGGAAACCAAGCACTTGGTGCGACTCAGGTAACTCGCCCTAGGTGAGCTCTGGTGGAAGACTCCCTTGAGACATTGACTTCAGCTGCCCCCACACACCGTGGTTAACCTGGCTCCACAGGCGCTGCCTTTGCCCCTGAGAGTCTCGGCTAGAATCACCTCCCAACGCCGGAGCCCCTGCCACGGGGGGGGGGGGGCAGCGGCGGCTCCTCCGGCTGCGACCTCGGCAGCTCTCGCTTTTTCCCCTCAGCCCGCCGACTTTTAAACTGCCCCCGCCCCTCGGAGGGGGAGAGGCCGCTCAGCCAATCCGAGGGAAAGGGTTTCCGAAACAGCCAATCACAGCCGAAGTGGGCGTGGAGAAGGACCCCGAGAAGCGCTGGGCGTGTGGCTGGTCCTGGCCAGGTGTGCCGCAGCCACCCAGGTGAGGGCAACGGGAGGCTGTCACGTGGTCTCCGCGCACCTGAGACCCTTTGGGCCACAAGTCCCAATCCCCAGCCACCGGTCGCCCCTTTTGCATGAGAGGCCGGGTGGCTTTAGCCTTTTTTCGGTTGGGGACTGCCTTCTCCGCACCGCCTCCACCTCCCCCTCAAAGGCCCAGTGTTTAAATGTTCTCTATTATTGTAGAGGTGCTTTGACGACTGATGGATCAGAGGGAGACTTGGCCTTATCCTGGGGATGTTTTGGATTACAGGTCCCATCAGCCACCTCTGAGCTGGTGGGGTTGATATAGGGATCGTCCCTTCTTTAGTTGTTGACCCGTCCCCACCTGAAATTCAAGCCCCTTTTTTGTGTTTTATTTGCGTCTTTCCCACCATGTTACAATCTTAGCAAGCAGCTCTTAGTTTTTGTTGTGCAAATAATGAATGTTATTTTTTCCAGTTTGTTTTGAAGAAAAAATTACTGGGCTGGTTTGCTTTGCTTTCTAAGAATTATGCTTAAATGTTATAAATGGAGTTTTTGATACATGATGTCTTAGCCCCCCAAAGTGAAAGAAATTGACCCAAGTTTGAAACGGTTTCCTCCTTTCTCTATTACAGGAACACTTCCCTCCCTCCACCCCCAGTTTAATATTTTCAAAGGGAGGTGCTTGTCCAAAAGTGCAAAATAATAAATGACTGTCTTGGTTGTGTTCATTTATTTATGATTTAAATGTGGTTTATGAAACTAGACAGATTTTCTGTCCTTGAATGACAATGAACAGTGAATTACCAATATGTCCTCCTTTTACAGAGCACCCTCAGAAATGGGTGACTGATTCCTTGTGTTGGGCAAATCCAGTTATTGATTGATAAAATCGGCTGCTTTCTATGTTGTATGTTAGAATGAAGTTGCAATGGAGAAACTGAACTTTTGGCTATTGCACCCTTAAAGTCTTCAGTACTCCTTGCCAATGGATGTGCTGGCAGGGTCTGCTAGCGGTTGTAATCCAACAACATCTGGAAGCACAGCATGTTCCTGTAAATGAGGATATGTTACATCTGTGTATTGTTTTTCCTTGTTAACTTCATAATTTCTCTGGTGCTGCATAAAAGGGGTCTCATGATCTGATAAACCCAGTAAAATCTTCCTTGCTCAGGACTCTACCTGTCCAATGTCATTTTCTTTGCTGAGGTATAGAATCTATATGGCTTGGAGAAGGAGACAATGAAAAATCGAAAGACAACAAACGCAGATAAGGCTGCCAGCAATCATCAGCTCTGGAGGCCCCCTAAAACCTTATTTCTTCCTTTCACAGAAATAATTCTTATGCAAAACAGGACATTACTATTAGACTCAATGGGATGCCCACAGCTTAGCCTCACCCCTCTTCTTTCCTCTTCACTGCTGTTTTACTAGGAAAACTGATCCCCCCTCCCCATCTTTTACCTGCTTGGCTAGTTAAAATGAGCATTCTGTATAAGTATAGTTTTATAAATGCAAATACGACTAGAAACAATTTGTATTCATATTTCTTTTGTACAAGGAATATTATTACAGGCCAGGCCTTCAATTTTTTTTATTTATTTGGACCTTTTGGAAACATGTTTTTATAACGTTTTATTCTTGTATTATAAGCTGCTCTGAGAGCAGTGTACTGTGGGATGTTCATTCATAAATGATACTGCTGTATATAAGAGACTTTGCAAATGCTGTGCACATACACACGCATGTCTGTACACACACATGTACATACAGATCTACACTGAGTATCCTCAGATACCTTCATGTCCACCTCGACTGCTTTGTAATTTCTTCTCCCTGTCTCTTAGGTATGGCGATGCTGTGCAGGAAATTGACTTCAGCATTGGGAAAATTCTTAGGCACCTTCAAAATCTGGGCATCAGCAACAACACCTTTGTCTTTTTTACATCTGACAATGGGGCCGCCCTCATTTCAGCCCCAGAACAAGGTCAGGTTTTCCGGAGTGGACCTTGGTAGGGTTGGGACAGAATATTAGAAGCTGATTTGCTTTCTTCCAAAGCATTGCCTACAAATAAGTATTTATATTGGGGGGGAGGAATCAACTTGATAGTATCTTTTTGAATGACTTATTAGCCCATTAGCCTGAATTCAAATTCTACCTTTCTCTGCCCAGAAACATTTTGGAATTATCTTTTCTTTATGCAGGAGGCAGCAATGGCCCTTTCCTATGTGGCAAGGAAACAACTTTTGAAGGTGGCATGAGAGAACCAGCTATCGCCTGGTGGCCAGGACACATACCTGCGGGACAGGTGGGAATCGGGGGGGGGGCACTCTTCTCTGTAGGACTTAACAGTAGTTTTGCTTTATATGGCACCCTTCAGATCTATAGGTATAATAACGGCATTCACTGCTGGGTTGTAGAAAATAGGTGGTTTTGAATTCTTTTCATGTTCTGTCACTTCCAGTTTTTGGCAATCCTGTACCATAGTGAAGACTGGATTTGCTTAACCACTAATAAAACCAGTAAAATGAGGTCAGTCACGTGGCCAATCCATTTGCGACTTATGACCATAATCTGCAGACTCCATTAGAGTGGTATCTCAGGGACTGCCTGTAAACGGAATTTTCTGGCCCAGTTCACCTGCCGCCTGTGCTTTCTCGAAGGATCCAGCTGCAGGACTTTGTATTTTTGTGCTCCTTTCAGCCCCTCCCCCTTCGGTCTCCTTTCCTCCTCTGCCCCCCTTTCG
>JANHFM010008240.1:0-14068 GCA_032468115.1 Grayia smithii
GAAAAAATGATCTAGTAAAAAGAAAAGTCAACCAAAAGAGCAACATGCAAACAAAAGCAAATAAAACACCCCCAGGAACAAAACAAATTAAAGTTTAATCTGTGTGTATTGTTTAATGGACTGCTAAATTGACCACACCCATGCAGTCACATGACTACCTAGCCATGATCACCCATCGTCTCTGGTCCCCAACAGTTTGAGGGACTATGAATTGACTCCCTGTTTAAAATACTTGAGGACCCCTGTGCTAGTATATCAGGTTCCACAATCCAAACAATGTAGAGGATTATTTACTTATGCTTGTCTGTCTTCAGCATGATGCAATCCATTGTAAAAAAAATAGTCTTGAAAACTATGTTAATCATCTTTTATTAACATTATTAAGCTACTTATACTTACTATTCTAAATCAGGATACTATTCATTCTTTGCCACAGTGTTGGTTTGCTGTATAATTTCAGATAAGAAAAGTCATTACAGGAACTGACAGCAGCTTTTGACCCTGCCACTCTGTATATCACCTTCAGTTTCCAATAGGAAGTTAGTATTTAAATAAGCCTCTTCATTTTATGATGTGTACAAATAGCACATTATATCCTGTGGTGAACTCCCTCAAGGCTTGAAACAGATTATGTTAGAATTAAACTAAACTAGAAATTAGGAACTGGTTCAGTTTATTTCTGAATCATGATTAATTTAGATTTTTAACTTCTCCCACTATTTATTTTATTCAAAAGTGGACTTCACCAGTTCAGTCTGGTTCAGGCGAACCTGTTGTTAAGATTGTGCACAGTTTGGTGAACTGCCAAATCCCACCACTGGCTGGCCCAGCCCCACCTCATCCACCCCACCCTGCTCCATCCTGCCCAGTCACTCCTCATCTCACCTGCTCACCCAGCATAGCTGCTGCTGCTCTCTGTCTGGCTCCCTTGCTTGCCTTGACCACACAGTCTCTGCAGGCGAGCCAGCTTGCAGCCTTCGAGCCTTCGCTGCCATGTCTACATCCCATACAGCCCTATCCATGAGCCCCAGTCAAGAGGCCCTGATCTGTCTGGGTGAGCCTGCGAGCAAGGCCTAAATCCCAGCCTAGCTGCCTCTCACATTGCTCAGCCAGCTTGTCCACCTTTTGCCACGGCTGCAACCCACATGGCGCTCTCTCCGTGACCCAGCTGATTGGCCCTGATCTGTCTAGGTGAGCCTGAATCCCAACCTTCTTGAAAAAAGAAGAGGAGTGTAGGTTTTGAGCAGCATTCTTTGTTTATTTTCATGGATGTATTTTTTTTTTTCAATAAAACTGGCAACAGAAATTGGAATTGGAAATTGTAATGTCACAATCAATGACTCTTTTCTCTTTGGCCTATACATAAAAACGCTGGATGCAGACAGAGAACAAATAACATGTACAGGTGATGTCAGAGAATTTTTTGTATTCTAGTAGTGTTTTTAGACATGGACTTTCTTGAATTGTCAAGAGTTTTCAGATCTTTCCATGAAGAGATTATGCCCGTTGTACGCTCTTCTACACTCTGATTGTCATGCATTCCCAAGCATCCTTTTAATGAGATTATTTCATTAATTATGAGATTATGATTATCTAAATTATGAAAGATAAATGCATAATACATTAATATTTGCTTTTACAGCAAATATATATATTAGAATTTTTATTGTTTTTGTAGTTCAAACTTTACAGAGGATTAATAGTATTTTAGGAAGCTGAATAAGGTATCAGTTCAATAATCCCCAAAGCAGTAAATTGACATTTCTAGCATTTAAATTCTTTCTATAATGTTTTAATATACTTATTAAGGTTATTTACAATAATTTAAAACCAAACAATCACTTTCCAAAAACAATAAAATTTTCAAATCAGCATTATACACATTCTCACACAAACACAAATGGACCACCTTATTCCCTAGCAATATTTTCAATTTAACATTTTAGGCATTTAAAAAACTTCGTGAAGAATAAATAATCATATCTTCACTTCTGTAAGCAACAGAAATTCTGTTTGCGGGACAAGAGTTACACTAATATCAAAGAAGTGGTGGAATAGAGTCATTGAAGAAAGGATGCAAAAGGAGGGACAGAATGAAATGTGAATGGCAAAAATTATTTTTTTAGAAATAATTAAATTACATTTTTAAAAAATTTGTCTCTCAGTAAGTTTCCTGTGTGAACTGGCCCTAGTGAGTTGGCTGCAGCTGCAGGGAGTTGGCTGTGGTAAGTTGTCCCGTTACAACCCGATATACCACCAGGTCTGAAAAAGTTGAATTAGTTGTTCTCATAGCTGAGTTAGCTATCCACCAAATCTTGAATAGGGAGAACGCTATATATAGTATTTGCTGTCTTCACTGATGATTCTCATTCTTCCAAGAGCAAAATGTTAAAAATTGTGCTGCCCTTTTCAAATACTTTATGGAATATGTGAAAGATTAGAATTGGTGAATTATTCCAACTTTGTTTCTCACCTGTCATGTCGAACATCACCAATTATCAGGAACACATCCATCTGTTACTCTCTACTATGTAGGATGGCTAGCAGAAGATATATTATTAGCATTAGCCATTTGGCGACAGTCATTCTGCTTTTGATACAAACACCTTGTGTGGCTAATTTCAAGGGTCCTTTTTTGGACATGGTTTTAATACTTTATTGGAACTTCAGCTGATAATTGGGCTCCTTTCAAAAGCACCTGAAACAAATAGCTCTACCATAGCAAAGCTGTTTGGCTCATCTAAACTATAGATTTGTCTATTCCAGAAGAGAAAGTCCATGTTTTAAACTAGCTGGATAATAATTAACAGGCATATAGAAATACCTTACAGTGGCAAAAGTGAGAGTAAGACTGTTCTCCTATTGCCATAGATGGCAGTTGCTATGAAGTCTGACCGAGTGATAATCTCAGAGGTCTGGTGACCACAAGCAGAGAGGCAGAATGATCATGAATGAAATGCCCAATAGATGAAGGGAAGGAGCATACATGCACTAATTAGAAGTGGCAAATTGAGCCAGACTAATTTTACTTCTAGAGGTCACCTGACAGAAACTCCAATGGAACGGTTGATGAAGCACATCAGATTTCACTCATGAAAAACACTGCCATGGCTTAAAGGAAAAATAATATTTTAAGATGGAACCACTATGGATAATGTTAAACTTCCTTGGTAATTGCTGGGGATGAGATGAATATACATATATAATGATGAGTGGAAGACTAAAGATATCATCAGGGATGTCCATGCAGTGGTTAAATGCAAGTAAGATAAGGCCTTAAAGATTGCCTAACCCTTGATTAGATCCAGGATGTTATAAATCTAATATTATACATATTTCAGAAATGAAATCTGTTTGATATGAAGAGGTATATTTGTCTATTGCTTATCATTTCTTGAAGGTACAAATAGAAATATTAAAACACATATTCATTTATTTTTGTAATTTACATTTGCTCAGGTTTTGTTAATATATCAGAGAAACATTTAACTGAATTACTAGCTAATAATCCTTTAGAACAATACCTGCATTGATGTACTTGATTTATGCATAAATAGGAGATTTGATTTCCCGAACTAGTTTATGTTATTATAGATCTCTGATTGAATAAACTACTGTTGAATGTCAAGGCTTGTAAGCTTTTAACCATTATAAATTCTCAGTTGATTTTTTTAATACTTCCTTGTTTTTCTGCAATTTACTATGTCTAATTTACTATGTCCATTACTGATGATTAATATTAGTTTTCTCATAGTGCCAGATCTTTAATCCACTACTTCTGTGAACATTGGGAAATTGTTCATTAATTTTTTTCATAATTCTTGCTGACAATCAAGTTATTATTTTTACAATATTCCCAAGGATAAACTCCCTTAATCTCCAATTTTTCAGTACTTGGGGAAAAAAAGTTTTAATTAGATTCATCTCTTGTGCAATTTATTTCCATATTCTGTTTCTACTTTTGTTATCTTGCTTAATTCTGTTCTGTTATCTTTACATTCTTCATATTCCATTCTACCTCTACCACTTTTATATATAACTTCATCTTTTTCTTTATTTATACTTGATTATATTATCAAGTCCATTTTATTCATAATGGTTTTCTTTTTTCCTTTAGCAGTTACAAACTTTTCTCCCCCCAAAATAGAAGAAAATAGATATAATACAATATTTTGGAGAATTCATTGGACTTTAAAGCATCATTTAGGACAACTAATAAGACTCACATAATACATCTTTTATAGTAGTAAAATAATTTTTGGGTTTTTATTAATTGTTTAGGATACATTGGATAGAGTTTTAGCACTCTTCATTTTACAATTGCTTTGTCAATATCATACTGGTTATATGAACAATGGTTGGTAAAATCAATTTCTTCTTTTTACTAAATAGCATGTATATTTATGTCAGCACAATTATTTCAATTAGCTTGAATGCTATATTTATTGTGTTTATTAATATTAACTTTACTGCCAATTATTTGTGACATTTTTCCACTTGTGCATTTGTTAATAGTTATTTATTAGAAATTATTGCTGCCTGGACTTAACTGTCTACTGTTTATATTATTATTTATTTATTTACTTGCTTGCTTGCTTATATAAACTTAACCCAACAAGTCTGAAAGCAGCTTATAAGCTAACAACATTAAAATATCATCATCTCAACAACAGCAATACCAAACATTCAGTCAAAAAGGTTAGTAGTGAATATATTAGATGAGTGAAGAAGATCTTAAAATCCAAGTACAAATCCAGTGGAGAAAATTCCAAGACGATAAACTCTTGTGCAATCCAGTTATTAAATATATATCTAAAATAGTGGATCAGACACAAGTATAAACTCTGGATTGAAAGACAAGAAAAATAATGAAAATGAATCATGACCTTCATCTAAGAGTGGTGTTAACAGACTCTATTTACAAAACAGCATACCTAACCATGAAATTTTGTATTTACACCATAAATTTGAAGAAGAAAAAATGGCATTGGAAGAATATCAGAAATAAAATGAAAAACATGCACTAATACTGGTATGCTGACTTCTTGAAAACCAAAGAGACCAAGCTGATCTAAAAGAAAGACCAAATGAAAAATATAAAAGAAATATGGCAAGGCAAAGTATTACATGGCCAGCACCTAAAAAAGCTAGAAGGCAAAACAGATAACAACAATACTTAAAAGCAGAAAAGTTCAAGAAAGACACAGAGGGATTAAGCCTTCATAACAAATGCATATACAAAGTAATATTTTCAAAGAAGCTGAAGAAACAGTGGACCATCTAGTTAGTTGCTGCAAAAGACTGCACAGATTGATTTCAACAATGACATGGTAAATTAGCAACAATTGTGTATTGGAATATCTGCAACAAATGCCACTTGCTTGCAAGCACAACTATAAAATGTGAAAAGTAATAGAAATAGTAAAAGTAATAGAAAATGAAGTAGCTAAAATACTGGTACTTTAGAATTCAAACAGATTGGCATGTTATGTTATATCTGACATATAACACCCCAGATTGTTGATAAGAAAGACCAAAAACATTGATAAGAAGGACAGGAAAAAGTCTGGATAGTGGACACTACAATACTTGGACACAGCAAAGCAGAAAAGAACTGCAAAAATCACAAAATATAAAGAGCAAATAGAAAGAGCAAATGCTCTTTGCAAATGCAAATAGAAGTAGAACTGTGGCAAAAAAAAAAAGCAAAGATAGTATGATAGTCATAGCTGCCTTGGATGCAATCACCAAACATTTAGAGCACCACTAGATCACCATCAGCATTGACAAAATCATCCTGTTAATTGCAAAGGGCAGCTTTGCTTGCAATAGCTTACATTCTGTGACAATGTACATTGTCTGTGAATAGCTTACATTCTGTTATTTAATATTGTTAAAAAAACAACATTTGCCTATCCCAGGTCATTGGGAAGGAGTCACTACGTGGATAAAAATGTAAACTTTTCTCTAAATATTTGGCTGACTGTGCAACCAATGTCAAAATACTTGCAAAGCAAAGCTACAATGTATTGGAGTATATTCATTATATCTAATCACATAGCAGGAGATTTCCCATCATCACTAATATATTTCCAAAGCTGTCTAGATAAACCAATCTTTATGATTTTACAAAAGCCAATAGGGTGGGAGCCTAATTTTAGTTTGATCTAATTTTAAGGGGGATGCTATATAATTGAGCAGACTCATTAGTGTGGTCAATGAATATAATATTCTTTAAGAGGTGGAACTTACTTTTCCCAATATTATTTGTTAAAGCAAAAAACCACTGGGATAAAACAATAGTTTTTGATAAAGATTATTTCTTAAATCATATACAGCTTTAAAGATAACAACAGCACCAAGGAAACTTTAAAGGAGTCACGGAATACACATTTTACATGTAGCATATGCTGACTTCAGTTCTCATGTTTAGAGGTAGCACTGGGAAAATCTCTAAACTGAAATGCTGGAAAGTCATTGCTAACTGGTGCAGATATTACTCAGATAGATGGATCTAAATTGTCTGAACAAAGCATTTATGAAAAGTAAGATACATCTTTATTCCTAGATCTTTCAAATCTTATGCAAGATCAATTGACAAAGTATTAATATTAGTTTAATATATGGATAGCCATTCTTGAAATATATTAGACATTAGCTGCTTCCTTTTGCAGTTCCTGTAAACTGCTTTGGCTTACTTTGTATCAGTACTTTTTTCAAGTATGTGTTCCAGCTTAGACAATATCAAATCACCGGAGTAAGGATTTTTCAAAGTTAAAAATATGAAAAACTTGTAAAATTTGATAAGAACCTGTTGAAGATTTAGTACTGATATTTAATGACTCTCAACATAGTATGTTCACTAAATAAATAAAATGAATGAATAAAAATAAATAAAATGAATAAAAAATATGCAATTATTATGTTCTTCATTCCTTTAAGGAACTCTTCTAATAAGGGAAAGAATTGAAGAAACAATAAGAATATATAGGAGGATTACAAATGAAAGTTGATGCATTATTTTCTACCCTAATCCCTACCACAGCATGGTAAAATTCTATGAATTACATAGAGTAAAATTGCAACAAAAGTGTCAAGTTTAAAAAAACCCACTAACTTTTGTTCTTGATAATCAGTATTTCTGGAAATAAATGGTAAATCATTCATAAGCTTGAATTTCCATCTACAAGATTGTCACTGGTATTATCAGAGACTTCATAAATAAGAATTAACAGGGATATGTTCTGGCTTTGTCTGTACCATTTCTTTTAGCACTCACCAGATAATGCAGTCTTTAATAAATGCATTCAAATGCCTTGTGAGACTATCCCAGAATGAAGGGGACATGTATAATAGCATATATAAATCTGTGAAAAATGACCCACTATTTTTATTGTTTGGGCTAGCAGACATTAATATGGCGAAGATCCAGAATCCCAATTATCAGGTAATCTAGTGGCTAGCTAATATTATTCTTGCAGCCTGTTACTTTGGTAATGTACCAAAGGTAATGTATCCTTAATGCCCCTGAGTTTTACTATTCTGGCACATCCTACACCTTGCAGCAGCCAAGAAAATAAGAAATTGTTGGTCATTATGACAAAATGAATTCTCAAATCTGGTAACACAGCCAACCTTATGTGCTGTTATGACATTACTTTAAATATGTTTTAAGTTGTTTGCAGTGAAAATCAATATGACATTAAAGCACTTTACTTGCCTTTGCTTTATAATTTTACAAGAAGATATATTATGTTGTTTTACTAACTATGTGAATTACAAAAATCCACTGGCAAAACATTCCTATCAATTATTTCAAATGCTCCGAAAATGGAACACTATGAGATACTTGATGTAAGGGTATGTGGGAGTGACCTTGGGAGACCAAGTAAAGAAATGCTGCTTAGGGAATGTTTAGATAAGAGAGAGCATAGCCTGCAGCTACACAGTAGATGAAGCAAGAAGCTCAGAAGGAATTCTCCTTAAGTTCTTACTTTATTTACTTATTAAATTTATATACCAGTCATCTCACTCATAACTCTTGATAGTTATTGGTGAGACTGGTGGCATATAAATTGGGTTATAAAAGTGACAGCTGGATAATTGTATTATAAAAATGACAGCAGGATAATTGTGTTTTCAGACAAGCAACATTCTATTAATGTAGCTCTACAATAAAAAAAAAAAAATTAACTTATCTGGTCATGTTTCCTATCTGATCTACCTGGAAGGTTGACACTAATGATATGTTATTTGTAACTTGGGAAGTTGAAAATAAAGACAGCAAGTAAAGATAAATTATTTAGTTTAGAAAAATATCTAATTTAAATTTCCTCAATCTAAAGGGCTGTATTTTAAGGATTTTTTTTGGTCTTTTAGCTTCTGTACCTAGACCTAGCCTGAAACTTTGTTAACTTCACAACCTCCTAACCTTTGAAAAACTGAAACCTCAAAGACTAGAAAGATACCCACATTCCAATTCATATGGAAGCTATGAAATAATGACTTGATTCTAGGATGTCAACTTAGTAATAATACAGTTGGAAGTAAATTCAAGTTAAGATTAAGAGTACAGTTCTTTAGGGACTGGTATCTCATTTGTTGAGAGATAGTTGCACTGAACACAGAATAATTTGTTTTTTTAAAAGATGAGTATAGAATTGTATTCTCAATCAGCTGACATCGATATTTATTCTTATGGGACTTCCAGTTTTGGCGGCTGCGTCAGAGACAGCCCTTGCATGGACTGCCAGCACCACGACTTGTAAAAGTCAGAAAATTCAGTGAAAACCTGCTTAATTTTCCAACTGGAAGCTGTCTCTTCGGGCGAAGAAGAGACAGTGAGCCCCTGGCGGAGGTTGAGCCCCTCCAGGTCCCTGGACTGCAGAAAGCCCAGGGATCAAAAGAGAAGCCTCCTGGAAGCCAAGAACAAGCTCTGAGTCGCGGAGGCTTTCTGCATCTGGATTCAGACGCGGACAAGATGCATCAACCACCGTTGCACAAAATACTGAAGAATTAAAAGTTTAAAACAAGCAAACAGAGCAAGAAAAGATTCAGCTAATAGCAAGTATTAAAATTGAACTTTTCAACTCCCAAAGGAACTTTTTTTTTTTTTACTTATGGAAAGTGCTGAAGTGGACAGGGAAATGGCGCCTGAACTAAAATACTAAGAGCAAAACTTAAAATGATTTTTTAAAAATTTGGACTCTAAAACTGAAGGAAAATATAAAAATAAATTATATTTTAGAAGAAGGAACGTCAAAGATTTATTTTCTTGAATTTTTTTAATGATATTTTGAAGAATTTGGGTCTATATTGAACTTAAAGAAGAAAAGGGTGTGGTAATTAAATAATTAATTAAAAAGAACAATGGCTTACAAGAAAACTAAGCCTACGATCCCCCCTAAGAATGCAACAGCTTCCCCAACCTTGCAACATAAATCACAAATACCTGTAGCTACAGCTTCTGTGACACAGGTGCAATTTACTTTAAAAGACTTACAGGATGAATTGGAAAAACAAAGTGAGAAATCAGAGAAAAGATTGCAGAATGAAATGAAGTTGCAATTTGAAAAATTGGAACAGGGAATAGATGAATTCAAGGCTATTTTTAAGAAAGAGAATAAGATACGTGAAGACATTGTGTTTGCATTTCAGTGTATAAAGAAAAATGTGGATGATTTGGATGAGCAATTGGAAGAAGTTAAAAGTGCTAATTCTGAACTTGAAGCCAAAGTGAAGGATAATGAGGAAAAGATTGGGAAGCATGAAGAGCAACTTTTAATAGCACAATTTAAAGAAATGGAGTATTAGAATCTAGCAAATGATAACGTAAGAGTCTGTGACTGGTTAGCTGGCCATAGACAACTTAAATATATAATGGCCTCTAAAAGGGCAATCATAAAACTGTATTATTTGGGTTATATCCTATATCCCAATTGACCACTGTAAAGAATATTCCTTTTTAAAAAGTTTCATGTATTTTAATTAATAAATTTATTAGGTTTGTTATAAGACAGAGAAGTTTATGATTTGATGGGATTAATTTTATCTTTGTGGGTATTCAGTTAAAAAAATATTTTCAATGTTCAATTAAGCTGGTAATTAATAGGTGTCAGTACCCTTTATAGCATGACAATTAATGAAAGCAAATAAGAGAAGAGGAAGCAAACTAATGCACAATATGAATGAAAAATATCTGTCATTTTTCATTTCTTTTTATAGGGCTAAAAATGAAATTGAAAAGAGATTTAACACTTAAATATCTAGACCAGGGTGTCAAACTCATGTTGTCATGGCAGCGTCACATGACATATTGGGACTTTTTTCTCCTTCATTAAACCAGGTATGGGCATGCACAGTGCATGACGCCTTTGATAGGTCTGATCTAGACAGTTTAGAATTTATCAAATTTCTAATGTATCCTAGCTTTTTCTACATTTTTGGTGTGAACACATGAAATTGTTTTAGACTTCATCAAAGATATTGTCCTACTATTGTCATTTAATACATAAATGCAATGTCACTTTGGAATGGGAGGAGTTATTACGGAACATTCATATTGGTTACAATATGAGGTTTAACTATCCATTCTATGAAATTAAATATTGTATTTCTTTTGGAAAAAACACACAACATTTTTGAACAAGTAACAAATTTGCTGTTTTATCTTTTTATAGATACTTATATCCTTAGAACCAGTGGTGAGTTGCTCCTGGTTTGGCCCGGTTCACACGATCTGGTAGCGGTGACGCTGTGACGTCACCAAACCGGTTCTCCACGGCCGGGAGCCGGGCCCACCCGCACGCCCGTAATTATGGTTTTCCGGAAAAAAACTCAAAACAAGTGCTCTGCACATGCACAGAGCGCTTGCTTCGAGGTTTTTCCCGGAAAAAAGTTAGTGCGCATGCACAGAGCGTGTGTTTGGCAGGTGCGCGGGCAAAGGGAGCGCACAAACACCGATCACACAAAGCACGTGCAGGAAGAGAACCGGTAGTAAAGGTAAGTAGAACCCACCCCTGTTTAGAACCATGACTATTGTCAAGTTATATTATTTAATTTGGAAAGCATGGAATGAATGATATTTGCATTCAAAATACAGTTATGTAAGATTCAGTTCCTTTCAGAATATTCCTGAACAGACTATACTGACACGTTAATTAGTATAACTATTTTCACTGTTGGGATGAAATAGTATGAAAATATTAATCTCTTGAAATCTGTGAAGCATATGCTTTTCAGAAAAGTCATGACTCCCTGTGACAAAACCTTATTTATTTTTGTATGGCATATTTGTGTCTCCAAATCACCTGATACTTGACTGCATTCTGAGTGGACTTAATAAAAAAATCATATTTTGTATCAAACAAACAAACAAAACAAAACAAAAGCAAGAACACATCTCTCTTCAGTATCAGAACTGTGAAAATTAGACCATACATTCCTATGTCTACCAAGAAATGTAGTTTTAACTATAGACTGTCTCTATAGGAAAACTTTGTTTTAATTTTATTTTGTATTCTATTAGACCAAGCATACCCGACTCCCAGGCTTCAGCCCACAACCAGGACATGACCTATTCAGAATTGGGCCATATGAGTGGCCCAATTCCAAATAATTAGACAATAATTAGAAAACCAAAAACCAAAAGAGAGTTTGCAGATGATTTTCTAAGCAGGTGAAGAAAACAATCCAGTCATTTAATACTGAATGCCAAGAAGTTATTCAATGAAAATAATAAGTTGCTAGTTGAGGTAAGCTGATTGTATTGCTTTTATTTGCAATTCTGTCATTGTGATTATGTTTTCATTTGATTTACCTATAGTTTTCCCTTTCCCCAGGTTTCCTTGTTTGTATCTACGGATTTGTCTTCATTATTTTTATAAGGGTTTTTTTTTTTCATTAACATTTTTCCATGTGCAAAGCTTCAGCTTTATATAGTTAATCCTAGTGTTTCAGGCATGGCAGAAATTTATTAACTTCTATTTTTCTGGGATTTTGAAAGAAAAACCCAAAGCTTCTTTATTTCTCTTTTGGGGAATAAAGGAAAAGTTTATTCAGACTAGAAATAGACTAAACTGAGCTAGGAAGTTCAGCGTTACTTTAGCCAATCTTATCCTAAGTACATGTTATTGGAGAACTCTAGGAAGGAACTGTCTGCCAGTAAGGATTTGTTTTGCTGATACATTTTTGTTTCACATTAGGATCAGATATATCTGAATTTACAGTAATCTATTGCATCTCTACTGGAGGAACATAACATGACCTTTTTCAATTCATTTGTTCATTTCTGAATGAATTTTGAACAGTTTACCAGGATGTGGCTCTAAATAGCTGCACTCTACTAAACCATCTCAGCAGTCAAGCCAAACCAGGTGAGAATCTTTGACTCTCAGTGAGATAGGAAACTTGTCTGTCACAATGTGTATGAAGTCTGGCCCTAGCTGACTGAGTGGAAGAGACTTATTAATAGTCTAGCAGTCAAGAAGACAGGATTTTCAGGTGTTCACATTTTAAGAGCACGGCAAAACACTTTAATGTCTGGATCATTCATCGCACAAGACAGATCTCTAGCTATAATGGTTCTCCATGCCACTGGATTAAGATCTCTTTTGATAAGAGAGTGTGACTGCCTCTGTGCAATGGTTATTCCAGAGATGGGTTTCCGCAGGTTCTGACCAGTTCTGGAGAACTGGTAGCGGAAATTTTGAGTAGTTTGGAGAACCAGCAAATACCATCTCTGACTGGCCCCGCCCCCATCTATTTTCTGCCCCTGAGTCCCAGCTGATCGGGAGGAAATGGGGATTTTGCAGTAACCTTCCCCTGGAGTGAGGTGGAAATTGGGATTTTACAGTATCCTTCCCCTGCCACATCCACCAAGCCATGCCCACCAAGCCACGCCCACAGAACCAGTAGTAAAAAAATTTGAAACCCACCACTATTCCATTTAAAACACTATTGTGCACAGTTTTCTGTCATGAAATTCGTCTTCACTTACAACTCATCTGAAAATCATATCAGTCTAAAATGAATTTGTTGAGTCCTGTGGGAGAGTGTTGAAGCAACAGATGAAGATGATCAGGTTGTAATCAGAAACCTATATGTAGCCAGCCCTTGGACCAGTGGTGGTTCGTCTCAGGTCATGGAGAAGCAGAGATGTCCAGATTCCAGCAGCATCCAGGGTGACTGGGCAGCCCTTTTAGGATAGCACTTCCCATCCTTACTTACATCATCAGAATGAATGACTACTATATGTCTCACCAGTGAGACTAGAGTCTGGGGAAAATGTTGAGGCTGACCATATACTGTAAGTGCTACAAAGATACAGTGAAAGAAATCTTATGTTATCATGATATCCAGCCAAGGGAATTAAAAGATAACAAGATCTGCTACTGACCCTTGTGCTATGAAGCCGCCACCAGCTTTGAAGACAGGCATCACCAAAAACTGGGGAAAAAACTTTGAGTGCTATTTCAGAATAACACCCACAGTTACTACAACAATAGACATCTTATGCTCCCATTGTGTTTGGTTCATGCTTTCAGACTGGGACTACAAAGCTATCTCCATCTCTACAGATGAACTGCAAAACATGATGTCTTCTTTAAATCCAAAGGACTCTCATATACATAAAACTCAGTGATATTGAAGTAGATGAAACATTGTGATCAAACCATTGTGAAATAGTACAGTTATGCTTTTAAGAAAAATCGAAGGTGAGTTTAATCAAATATGATTCTTGCAGTTCAGGAAAGCTGATTGTAATAAACTTATATCAATGTTCAGAAGGAATTCATAGTTGAATAAATTAATGAGAAAAAATATAAGACAGTTCTTTATAAGGATACAATAAAAGCAAAACTGAAATTAATTCAAGTGAGAAGAAAATGAGGCAGCAGAGCCCAATGAGTTTTCACATATAGATTAATGATCTAGATCAGTGGTTCTCAACCTGTGGGTCGGGACCAGGGGTGAAATCTAAATTTCATCACTACCGGTTCTGTGGGCATGGCTTGGTGGGCGTGGCAGGGGAAGGATACTGCAAAATCTTCATTCTTATCCCCCTCCA
>JANHFM010008240.1:14148-27340 GCA_032468115.1 Grayia smithii
GTACGGGTGGGCGGGTGGGCCCAGCTCCGCGGAGAACCTGTTCAGTGACGTCACACCGTCACCGCTACCGGCTCGCGCAAACCGGGCCAAACTGGGAGCAACCCACCACTGATCCCAATGGTCATGATCAAATTTTAGGTGCTTGGCCACTGACTCATATTTATGACGGTTGCAGTGTCCCAGGGTCAGGTGATCACACTTTGTGATCTTCTGACAAGCAAAATCAATGGGAAAGCCAGATTCACCTAGCAACCATGTTGCTAACTTTAACAACTGCGGTGGTTCATTTAACAACTGTGGCAAGAAATGTCATAAAATGGGGCAAAACTCACTTAGCAAATGTCTCTTAGCAATCAAAATTTTGGGTTCAGTTATAAATTGGGGACTACCTGTATTTGATTTGTCCTTGAATTTGCATTTATTCTCTACATGACCAAGACACTAAGTGTATTTCTTACTTTTTAATGCATACATATATAATAAATGTTCATTGATTCATTAGTCAATGATGAGCAAAAAATCTCTACATCCCTTTCAAACAAAGCCCCACTGCACTTCCCAAATGTTGTTAATTATCACCTCTTGTACTCAGAATTCTGCAAATGCCAGATAAGGTATACATGACAAACTATTTCCAGTGTAACACTAACTCTTGCTAGCTTTTCTTTTGTCCAGGGGGACATTAGCAGCATTCTTCCCATTGTTGGGTGCAGCAATGCAGCTTTCATACAAGTCACATTTCCAGAGTGGGTTTTTTTATTACTTGGCTGGGCTTTGTTATATTTAGAGGGCAGTTTCATTGGAGTTTCAGCTGTTTGGGAATGCATCAGTCCCTTGAATATTGCTGGTATTGAATTGGTAGAGGAGTCAGTGTCAATATCACATCATTCCTCAGGCAAACAGTATATATTTAAGATTTCTCCCACTATATTATCTATTTTTCCAGCTTTAGCATTTCTCAACAGTTTCTTCCTTTCATCATCCCCCCTTAGTATTTATAGCATTTGTTCCTATACTACTCTTGATTCTACACAGACTTCTCAAATACTCCCACCCATATTTCCTCAATTTATATTCATTCAAAATAATTTCTTCACTTTTATTTTTAATTCCATTCACTTTACTTGTATTGCTCTTCCCTTTTTTCTCCTTTTACTGCTGCTTCCTGAGAATGGTACCCATCAATACAGTTTGTTCTTTATTAATTATTAGTTTATTATTAGTTTATATTGTATTTTTTGCTGAACTTTTAAGTATAGATTTGTCACCTGACCAATGCATCATCCATACATAAGTTTCCCTTTGATCTCACTTATAAATTTAATTGGAATAATTGAAAGTTCTGGTTTTGTGCATCATGTATCATAAATATTAGTTTCATTTTCTTGATGGTATTTGCAATTTCCATATCTTTACCTGTTTTTTGGAGGACCATCTCATTCCATATATTTTAAGTACTTCTTTTGTATAAATCAGCGGTTCTCAACTTGTGGGTCGCAACTCCTTTGGGGGTCGAATGACCCTTTCACAGGGGTCGCCTAAGACCATCGGAAAACACATATTTCTGATGGTATTAGGAACCGAGACACCGCTCCTCTATCCGTCTCCAGGCGGGTCCGCCCACATGCAGATACGCCCACATATGAGTACCCGGCGCGATGACATTATCGCACCAACCCCATCACATACACCCCATACAAATACAGGTGTATGTGATGGTGCTGGCGCCATAATGTACTTATGCGGACCAGTCACACATATATAGAGTAGCAAAATTACAGTTATGAAGTAGCAATGAAAATAATTTTATGGTTGGGGGTCACCACAACATGAGGAACTGTATTAAAGGGTCACGGCATTAGGAAGGTTAAGAACCACTGCTTTAGAGTATTTAGAGTATTTTTTTTACAGTGTTGTTTTATTGTTTACTGTTACCCACTTCTGGATAAAATCTGGCATACAAATAATAATCAATAACCACAACAAATATGAGTATGAAAAAATATGAATTTAGTTGCCAATAAATACTGTGTGAATTTAAATCCTGTAGGTAAACTATTTTCTGTAAGTCAGTGTAATAACAAGAGGCTACAAATAGCCATAAAAGTGAATAGGATACATGGAAAGAAGGTTCAACTAATTTTTATAATGTTTTGTCTGAATAAACTGACATTTCCCCCAAAAATGAGAGAATTGAAGATATGCAGTATACTTAACGAATTAATGCCAGTGTCTATGAACAGTGAACAATTTAGATGAAAGCATATTGTATCTCCATCTCCCTTAAATACATCCCTTTCTATTGTCTCAGTCCAGTACACAGAGATACTATCCAAAGATCATGATGGTGTCAATGAGTCTACAATACTAAAACATTTCTATGGACCCTCAATATCAAGCCATGAGTCCAGGGGTGAAATCCAGAGGTTCTGACACAGAGGTGGGTTTCAGCAGGTTCTGACCAATTCTGGAGAACCAGTAGCAGAAATTTTGAGTAGTTTGGAGAACTGGTAGTAAAACTTGTGACTCATCTATTCTCTGTCTCCCAGCTCCCAGATGATCAGGAGGAAATGGGGATTTTGCAGTAACCTTCCCCTGGATTGGGGAGAGAATGAAGATTTTAAAGTATCTTTCCCCTGCCACGCCCACCAATCCATGCCCACCAATCCATGCCATGCCCACCAGGCCACATCCACAGAACCAGTAGTAAAAAAATTTGAAACCCACCACTGTTCTGACAGGTTCTGGAGAACTGGTAGCAGAAATTTTGAGCAGTTTGGAGAACCGGCAAATATCACCTCTGGCTGGCCCCAGAGTGGGGTGGGAATGGAGATTTTGCAATATCCTTCCCTGAGGAGTAGAGGGAACAGGGATTTTGCAGTATCCTTCCCCTGGAGTGGGTGGGAATGGAGTTTTTCCAGTATCCTTCCCCTGCCACACCCACCAAGACACGCCATGCCACCAAGCCACGCCCACAGAACCAGTAGTAAAAAAAATTGGTTTCACCACTGCACTACATCACTTATTACTGGCCATTGGGAACTCCTTTACAATAATGTTGTATCCTATTATTGCTGGCTGACAACAGGAGAAGAGCTCTCCTAGGCAGGTTCACAATATGGAAGGCCAAATCTATCTGAAACAAAGTTTATTGTCTTGTTCTAACTTTGTGAATTTATCTAAGAACAGGACAGCATTTCTATTTTGTGATCATATTCACCCTAACTAGATAGATGGGCAAGACTTCCTAACATCCTGCCTTTAGCCCAGGCAAAATGTCTAACCATACTATAGAGATATAACTTTGTTAGAAGTTGACACAGAATAAACACAATTATTAAGGTAAATACGTTCTACTTCAGTAAATTACCTGGTGTAGCTCACTCACAGAATCACTTAGTTCCAGCTGAAAAACCACTTATCACTATTAATATATAATCAATAATACTTTAAGCAGAGGTTCTTGGTTAGCTAATCTATAGTCGCTTACAATCCTGGGAATTACAAAGTCTTCAAGTAGTTGCTTTCTGTTTCAGCAAAAAATAAAAATAGTATCTTCGGATGAGTAAGAGAATGAGGAAGAGATGACAGGAAGAAAAGACAATTGTTCAGCCAAGATAGTAGAAAGTCAATAGGTTAGAAATAAAAAGCAGAATAATTCAATCTCTATTTTTGCTGTTTCCTTTGACAAGAATTATGTTTTCCATTATTTATTTTTAAAGAATTAACTGAAAAGTGTGATTGATAGAAACATGATAAAATAATACCTACTAACTTTAATGAAATTTACATCACCAGGACAAATACATTTAATCCTGTGGTATTTACCATTTGGACCACTTTAGTTCTTACTGTCCATGTCAACCAGTTGCATAACCAGCTGAATAACAGCAGGATACAGTAGTAGCTAGAACACTGCCTTTGATGCTGGAGAATAGGGTTCAAATTTTGGCTGCTAGCTGCCTTATCAGTAGGGTTATTAGGCAAAGAACTCTAATGTTTCACCTCAAATATGAGATGTCATGAATGAGGAGAGTCATGACTGTTTGGATATTGCCTAGGTTCACATCAGATCTTGTGGAACCAAGATAATGTGATGATAAGTGGATTACAGATTAACAGAGTTGTAGGGGACGTTATAGGTCATCTAGTCCAAACCCCTTCTCAAGCATGAGACCCTATACCATTTCTGACAAATGGCAGTCCAATCTTTTCTTGAAAGTCTCAAGTGATGAAACTCCCACAACTTCCAAAGGCAAACTATTCCATTGGTTGATTATTCTCACTGTCCAAAAGTTCCTTCTCATTTCTAGGTTGAATTTCTCCTATTGACTATAATATTATATATTGACTATTGGAACAAAACGTATATTGACAATTTAACATGAAATTAATTAATTAATTAATTAATTAATTAATTCATTCATTCATTCAGCCTTCAAATCAATGTAGACTCCTGACAACTGCCTGCAGTTTTTTTGGCAAGATATTTTTTGGTCAACACAGAGTGGTTAGCCTAAGATCATCCAGTTGGCTTTATTCCTAAGGCAGGACTGGAACTCAGAATCTCTCCATTTTTAGTTGGCTTTTTATTTATTTTGAATTGCTTCATGATATAAATTGCAAGTCTTGAAAAAAAATACATTTTGAAAACCAGTATATATTTTTTTGAGTAACAATAAGATGACTAAAAGAAATTCACTGCAACATACTAATCAGAAGGATAAATAATTGTCCTGCTAGCATATAAATTATATATTTTTTTCCATTGTATTTCATGTGTAGTAAAACAAACTTGCAATTTTCACACCCTCAGAACTGTTCAGCTGACTCAGAAATTTTGTCAGAAAATAGTACACTATAACCTTTTTTAAAAAAGCAAAAGCAAAAAGATTTTGAGAAATCCAAATACAGCATAGAATGCATAAGTCAACAAAGTATTACTCTGGGAAATACAAGTTTTGGATTACACTGCTAATAATACTTTTCCAGAATATATATACACATTTTGTTGAATGCATAAGTAAATTAAGTTACTATCTCTAGCTCAAATCAGACATTTGATTAGAGTGTTTGGAAAATGGGCACTCCCAAAAACTTTCAATTTGGGGAATAAAGGTGTTTTTCCATAGCTATTAAATTTTCATTGTAATTTATTATAAAATGTATCTTAAATACAATAATTCGTCCATTCAAGGCTAATGATGCAAATATCTTTTCTATTTTAAAGCTGAAAGACTGAAGAGGTCTTACATCAGAATGTACATACATATTATCAGAGTATCATATCATATTCCAAAAGTTCCAAATTAAGCTTGCAAAAGGGAATTTGTTACCTAGTTGCTACATACATACATACATACATACATACATACATACATACAAACATACATACCAGGGGTGGATTCTACTTACCTTTACTACCATTTCTCTTCATGCACGCGCTTTGTGCATGATTGGCGCGCGCATGTGAGCGAAGCGAGTACGCGCGCCACATGCGTGCTCCGTACATGCACATTTACAACTCTACCTGGAAAAAAATTCAAAACAAGCACTCTGCACATGCGCAGAACAGAAAAACGTAAGTACGGGCGTGCGGGTAGGCCCAGCTCCTGACCACAGAGAAGCGGTTCGGTCATGTCACACTGTTACCTCTACTGGATCGCGTGAACCAGGCCGAACCAGGATCAACCCACCACTGATACATACATACATAGATACACACACAGGATTGCCTATGTAACACAAGGCAGGAAGGTGTTATAAAGTACAAGATATTGATATTTCAGTCCATGGATTTATCACTACAAGAGCTGCACTTCTAAAGCCATGAAATGTCAGTTTCAGGATGCCTTCAGTTAACAGTTTTAATAGCTTTAAGGGAATTGTTTCCAAACTAAGGATTTAGAAAACTTAAAGGCCTCCAATTTTAGTTAAAAATGGGCAGTGCTAAAATAAAATTACCTATTGGAAAACAGCAGCACATAGTAGAAAACAGTGCACATTTCTGTAATCTATACAATTACTATATGAGAATAATATGACCTGTTGTTTGTTTTGTTTTTGTATATCATTTTCATACTGAATTATATACAGAATTTCAGGATGCTATCATTATTACATGTAATACAGGGTGAAATTTACTTACCTTCCCTACCAGTTCTCAAATGTGAGCACACTCGCGTGTCAGCATAGCAAGCGCGCATCTGCTCCATGCATGCGTAAAGGGTCAAAAACAGGATGTGATAATGTTTGGGTGGATAGGCGGAGCCTCCTGCCGCTGGTGCTACCGGTATGACTGAGCCAGATAGAACCGGCTGAATTTCACCACTGATGTAATAGAAGCATTATATGGTGCTTTCTTTATATTATTAAACTAATTAAGATTGAAATGTGGGAATTCTTGAAAAAATATACAAGTCGAAAGCATTTAAAGACCCCATTTAAAACATTTAATTTATAGGCTTTTCTTTATTTAATATTCTCAGGTACTTTCCCCTATTATTCATATCTTTTTTTTTCATACCCCAAAGTGAGGATCAATGACTATATATGCAGTAGGACACAGCCTACATCTGTCCTTTTAAAAAATAACAAATCTACATTTTTTCTATTTTATCCTATTTTCTAATAACACTTACCTGCAACATTTCCTAGTATCAAGAATACCCTTATTTATTTATGTTCTGAAAATAGTAACTCATTACCAACCTTCCCAAGAAAAGTGGCTTCTTAAAATGCAACTGTTCAGTTATCATGGTAACGGCACAAAGCAAATGCAATGTGAGCCTCAATGTGAACAAAATGGCACTGTAATTTTGTACTTCAAATGCATCACATACTATTATGATGAATGAATGTGCATTTTAAGAAGGTAAATGCTTTGTAGAACAGTTCAAATTGGAAAAGCAGACAACATTTTAAGAAAGATCCTTATCGATGCACACAAATATTTAATCATACATGTATTCAAAAGAAAAAATTGAATAACCATCACACTTGTGTTTCAGGATATTCCTTATTATAGTAGCTTGATAAAATGTCCAATAGTCAAAGGAAACAACATGATTAATTTTTAACTTAATACATTAATATCTCCAAAAAGCATACTTTGTAAGTACCGGTGTGTGTATTTATACTTGTACTGTTTAGTTGTTTGATTTAGATCACATTTAGATTCCAGTAGTTGGTTCCAATCACTACTGGTTCAGAACTGGAAGTGTGCACATCAGGGATGGGTTCTACTTACCTGTCCTACCGGTTCTAAAGGTGCATGCGCTTTGCGCGTGGTTGGGGCGTGCAAAGTGCGCATCTGGAACGCGTGCTTCATGCGCACGTGCTGAATAGGCGCTCCTGCGCATGCGCAGAAACTTTTTTTGCCAAAAAAGGTCAAAAAAAGTTTTCTGCGGATGCGTACAAGCGCGCTCTGCGCGCTCCAAGACTGGTCCGGTAAGTACGGATGTGCGGGGGGGACGTGGTCCAGGATGTGTAGAACCAGTTCGGTGACGTCACAGCGTCACCGCTACCAGATCGCGCGAACCGGACCGAACCGGGGGCAACCCACCACTGGTGCACGTGCTTGCTTCACTCACATGCGGTGCTTCTGCACATGTGCAGAAGGTTCGGCGCATGTTCAGAGCATCCGTGATGACTTCTGGGCAGGTGGGTGGAGCTTCCCACTGCCGCCACTACCAGTTCACCTGAAACCCACCAATGCATCTTTCCTCTAAGGACTGCAGGTAGTTATATGAAGATTATCCTTCATTTTATATTCACAATAGTAATTTTTTAGGATAAATTGAACTAAGAAATAGGGATTAGCCCCATACCTAACTATGGAGTAAACTCACTGGGATTTCCACTGATTTTGATATGCAAAAGGAATAAAAGAGAGTGTAGAAATAATGCAATGTTGTTTTTTCCTTGCCATAAGATGTTTGACTTGATGTTTGTTGCCTTCTGCTATAGTTACATGATTTTGGATTAACTCTTCCAGAGAAATCTGGAATACTTTGTTGAAATAATTCATCTCACAGATGATTAGAAAGTCCCCCTTTCAATTGCTAACCGAAAGCGGGTTCATTAAAATCCATAACCCAATAAAGAGTCAGATTTTTTTTTTTAAGATATGTAAGCCAATTCATACCAATTCAAATTTTCTGGTACAACTTGCGAATTTCAAAGTCAGTTGATGTTTTCTGAACAGAGAAATCAAAGACATATCTTAGTTCAGGAATAATATTGAGCATAGTCTTTATTTTCTAGAATTGGAATGGTTCTCTTAGGAGTTCTGCCAATCTCAAGAATCTATATACCTCATATTGAGTAACAGTAGCTTAATTTACCTGGCAAGGAATAAACTCTGAAGCAACGTATTTACCAGAAACACTGCAGCAGCTAATAGTAGCTGGACTTCTCTTTTCACTAATATCACAGGCTGACTGCTGGAATTAATTTACATAATCTGGGCATCTGCTTTTTCATGGTGCAAGTCTACTTGGTTCTTATACGGTACATTTCAATGTACTGTGCATTGTATCGAGAGAATCAATTGTCTTGATTTGTGTCTAAGAACTTGAGACAAGGTTCAAGTAGACTTGTAGACAGAGTTGTTTGGAATTATAGAAAACTTCCTGCAAAATACCCAGGAACCCAAATTTATAGTATTTATTATAAGGAATAATAAGGTTACAAGACAAAAATCCAGTCTGTACCTTTTTTTCAAATTCACCATTTTATATTGGCAGTTTATGGTGGCAGAACTCTTGTAATTTTTTCCTCTCTTTTTTCTAATATGAAAGCTGGTAACATTTTGCTTTAGTACAGGTGAGTTAGTTTGTTCCTGTTTGTTGTTTTGATAACTGTTAGTATTTTTATCAATCTGACAACAGTTTTAATTTCAGTGCATTTCATAGTAGAACATGGCTACCTGCCTCACCTGCCACTTCATCATAGTCAGACAACACTCCTGAATGTCTCATGCAGTAATTGCCACATCTGAGACTTGTTTCAATAAGCAGGATGCAACCATTTTGTGTAGAAATGGTATATTATATGTACAGTTTCATTATAAGAGGAGAGAAACAGTGAGAGAGGGAGACTAGCATTGCAACAATGCACAAAGTAGAAATGATAGAGAGATAGATAAGAGAGACTGTGCTATACTCCCTTGTGATTTGGAAATTTGATACATTCCCCTGAATTTCAAGTCAAGTTAAAAAACATAACAGAACTTGGCCTAAATCTTGTATGCATTAATTTCACATTTCTCTTGAAATATGGTGACTTACAGGTCTAGTCAGAAAAATCCCAGATTTGTAATGTCAAGTATTCTCTCAGTGGCCCTGTTCAGCCGCATACCAATTTTTTTCTGTCATTTTCAATAGCAGATGAAGGACATTAGAAATAGTTTCCAAAAACATTAAAAAGCCTTTGTGAATAAAATATACATTTATCTATTATTTTGGTAATATTATAATTCTTAGTCTTTATTATCCTACAAGACATCGTGGTAATAAAAATGCTAATATACCTAAGCTTGCAAATGAGGGACTCCTAGCATTTCTTTTGCTATTTTTGCTAATCCTCCACATCCTATAAAAGAATTTCTTCCTTTCCCTTTACTTTCCTGGCAAGAAGCAGCTGTGTTAAGTGGAATGCACTATTGGAAAAATATCTTTCTTGGGAGCTGGTATAATTGTCTCAGACTAAAAGAAGTCTTAAATGTGATTGAAAAAAAAATGACTTCATTTTGACCCGGAAAGATCAAAAATGTTTGGAAGTTTATCCAAGAAGAATATGCAAAGCTTATGCAATATATATACTAAACAAAGTATCCATCTTAAAAATTAAATACATATTTGTGAACTAATAACATCCTCAAAATTGTATTTGGTACAAATATTGTATTATTTGCTACTGGATAGAAACATGTTTTTGGGTGGCTAAAAAAGTACATAGTTCATCCATTCCCTACCGATCATACTTTAAATAAATAAATAACCTTGCTTTAAAATGACTATGATTGCTTTCTTAAGATCAAATCTGAAGAGTTTACTTTGGCTAGAATCCAACAAGCAGTTTCAATTTTATTTATTTATTTATTTACTTACTTAGCCATTTCCCCTATAAGGAGACTCTGGGCAGCTAAATAAATAAATAAAACACAATAAAATATATATTTAGTAAACATTAGTCATCTTCATCGAAAATGCTATTTTAATGTCTTAGCACAAGTCTGAACCTGGAGATGGCTTATTTGATTTGCGGTAATTTCCTGAAGGTCAACTGAAACAGCTAACAAATTTAATACAGTTTATAAAGAATATTGGAAAGAATATTGTACTCTAATATTTAATGCCTACTTAAAATACAGCTTACAAAAATCTTTGAAATAGTCTGAAGCAGTAGTAGAGGAGAATTTCAAAACTGAAAGTGTAATGTGAAAGTGTAAAGTGTAATATGTAATTTTTTAAAAAAAATAAAAGCGCACAATATTACTACTTTTTCTGGAAGTATTCTTATGCCTGGAATTGAGATGATAGCATTCACAGACTAGAAATTGAAAATAATTTTCTACCTAATCCCCCATCCCCAATGACACCACAGGTGGTGGACTGCACAGAAGTAACTTCCTCTAGCACTTTCAGGTATAACTGTGTAGATTGACAGTAGGTCACACATGCTGCATAAATGTCTGTCTTGATTTTAGTCAAATTTTGACAAGTGAATGAAACAAAGTCATTCTTGTTGAAGTCTAACAATTTATGTGCACCAAGTGAACCTGAAGTTGTCAAAGGGGTTTTTCAGTAATAAGAATTCTGATTATTTTTTTAAAAAAATGATATGAATTTGAATTTCTTTGTAATATAAAAATGAAAACATACACACACACTATTTCCTAGAATGATCCGATGCAACTTTATTCAGAGTTATATCCCTGATTTTGAGAAAAGAAGTATATGACTTAAATATAGATAATTTCATTGACAACTGCACTTTATATTTATTTAGAAGCAAATTCTAGCATGTTCAATGAGATTTGAAACTAGTGGAAACTAATCAAGGAGAGAAGCAATCTAGAACTAAGGAGAAATTTCCTGACAGTTAGGACAATTAATCAGTGGAACAACTTGCCTCCAGAAGTTGTGAATGCTCCAACACTGGAAGTTTTTAATAATAAATTAGATAACCATTTGTCTGAAGTGGTGTAGGGTTTCCTGCCTAAGCAGGGGGTTGGACTAGATCTCCAAGGTTCCTTCCAACTCTGTTATTCTATATTCTAAATTCTAATCTCAGGGATTTCCTTCCTGTCTTTGACTTCCCAAGTACATTCTGCCTGATACAACTGGCTAACTAGGTGCTTTTTCTTCCTACTTCATGAATTTCTTATAATAAATCTTTGTGTCAAAGCTATGCCACTGATCTGTTCAGAATAAATTTCCACTCTTCTGGAATGTTTAGATGATTTTCCTCAGCAATTCTGCCTTATGTCTTAGGCAAAAGAATAGTGTGGCTGATAAGATGGAGTGGCTTTGGGTATGGAGAGTCTTGAGAGCCAGAGACTCCCAAGAGAGGTTTATCATCTTTGGTTCTAGATAGGATTGCACTACCCCAGAAAGACCCAGTATGCACCCAAAAGGTTGTTGTTGTTTTTTTCAAGAGGCAACTGGACTTTCTTGTTTTTCTTTGAAAACATTTTGCTTCTCATTCAACAAGCTTCTTCAACTCTGATTGGATGGTGGTCCCAGTCAGAGCTGAAGAAGCTTGCTGGATGAGTGTCAAAAAGTTTTCAAAGAAAAACAAAAAAGTCCAGTTGTCTCTTGAAAAAAGCACCTTTGGGACGATCATGACCTGGATGACTGAGAATCTCCATAGACACCCAGTATACAATTTGGGGTTTTCCTAGTGTCATGAATTCTTAAATTCTTAAAGAACAGATGGCAGTCATGGCTAGCAGAGCCTTTGGACAGCTTCATGTTGTGTGCCAATTCTGGAAGACCCTAAGGGCACACCTTTAACACCACTGGTGCAGAGACAGGGAAGGCACCACAGCTGCTCCACTCCAAATCCCTGACCTTTGAGTCTGTATTTAATCTTTTTGTAAATTTTAATCTGTTTAAACAGATCTTAATCTGTTTTTACATTTATAATTGTATTGTATATTATACAATTATACAATTGTATATTATACAATTATAATTGTATAATTTTTATATGTCTCATTTTTTTACAATATTGTAAGCCACCCAGAGTCACCTTGAACCTCAAGATGGGCGGCATATACAATTAATAATTAAAAAAAAAATAGAAAACTATTGAAACGCTTGTTTTGCAATAATGGTCCACATGGGATGTTGTGAATTTGTATGTTAGAGATGGATATTGATCCTTTTCATATTTTGCTGAAATAATAAAGTTGAAACAATAATAATACAACATAAATCTAGAGTATACTATGTATTTAGATAACCAATAATTGTCAATAAATACCACATCAACCATCTCCATTAGAATAACATTACTTTAAATGGTTTGATTGCTTAGTCATTCAGTAATGTACTGAATTCCATACTTTTGGAAATATTTGGAATTGGTATCTTCATTCTTTTCATTTGTTCTCCTCTGCTGCCAAACAGGAATATTTTGGGGATCACAGAAGTCTCAATTTGAACTGGGAGTGGTGCAAGTATTGACTTGGATCATAGAGCCCATTAACTCAGATTTACCTGCTGTTGACTTAATGTGATATGTGGATCCTGCCATTGTGGTTTTTAAATTATGAAACGTTAAAATAAATTGGATCCACTCACCTGCTGTATTTGAGTCAATGTTCATGTTCCTGAAACCACAGTCTGTACTGCAATTACAAACAATCTTTATAAAATTATAATTAATGTCAGTTGTCTTTGAGAAAGGAAATAGATGCTGCTGGCCCAGGATGTCCTTTACAAGATGTCTTATAAAGCAATGCACCAGTGTGCAAGGCTGGCATAACAATGATTAAATATGGTAGAATTTATACAGAAGCATATAACATGATTTCATTGCAGATAGTTACAGAAATAAATCAATGTAAAATAAAGATGCATGTTTTTGTAAGCAATGAATTATTATTATACTGGAGTTGTAATAGCTTGTGGTGGAAAGTTATTTCCATTAATTGTTCTCAGTGTTTCTAGCATGGCAGATG